>JAMYIC010000773.1:0-19976 GCA_024112705.1 Microcera coccophila
ATCTAATAACTAGCGAATAAATAAGGATCTATCTTCTTATTCTGCTGTAGCGAGTTACAATAGAAAACTGCGGAATCCAGCATTTGTTGTCCCTGTGGGCTGTATCGTGATGCGGAGCGATGCGAATAAGAGCTATACTTCAACGTCACTTAGTGTACTGGCCAAGGCTCGATGTCTTCTTGTTCTTTCAGTCGTTAATTGTTCCTTTTTCTGGAATCAATTGATAGTGAGCAATTAAAATTCTTATTCCGTAGGCATTGAGGAAAGGTGCTTCCGTTTAGCTAGAAGGGAGTGGCTCACGGCAAAGGGTGGCTGGGGCTGGGTGCGGGGTTGGGGACGGTGTCTGCCAGACCATGACACCTCTCTCTCAGTCTGAGGTTTCGCAATGCCTCTTAGGCACATCGCAGTAACACAGGATAACTAGATATATGTAGTATTACCTATGTAGCGGATAAAATTGGACTAGATGGGGTAGAATGATCCATGCGAGCCTTCGCGCACTCAAAGGGATCATGGGGGCAGGCCGTCGTGCCTCCGTTTCTCCATCAACCAATACTAGAGTGAGGGGTCGATTACGAATCATGGGTGTGTATGATCTTCATGGCATCGCGGGAAGAAGATAGCCATCAGCAAACAACATTCACGCCACCAAGAGTTGGAGGAGACTCATGATACAAGAGAGTAGATGTTGACTTTGATCTGATCTCATCAAACCAAACGTCCATCCATCATAATTTAGTGATACAATAATACATATCAGACCACAAGACTCCAGTCTGGGTGTGTGACCATGATCCCCGACGAGATCTGCAAATAGCCATGAGGGTCCGCCAACTCCGTCCATTCCTGTGCGGGCTGTCCTCCGCCGCCTTAGTACTGAATACCATCTCCCGGTTCCAGTGCGTGTTCGAGTTTCATTCATTTCGTTTCGTTTCACATCGTTGCGCCAAAAGCAAAAGTTATCAGATTACAACAAGTCTTGGGACCCCCGGTTCACGCGTTCGTCATAACCCAAGTATGAGAAGTGTACGAGAAACGCATGAGGCATGACTACCTGGCCTCGCGGGGAAGCTGTGGTAGTTCGTCTAAGCGGAGGAGGAGCGGCCGCTCTCAGAGGTGTCTGTCTTGACGAGGTCGTCGCCGGCCTCTTCATCAGCAGGGCCGTGGAGAGACTCCTCAAAAACGGGCTCCTGCTCATTCACTTCGAACTTAGTCTTGAAGTGGGAGAGATCGTGGGAGAAGCTGCCACCGTTGGAGCGGCGACGGGCGTTGGTGAACTTGAAGTCTTCATCGGCAACGTCATCGTCCATGGTGCCCCTGCAAGGTTGTGTGAGCCATTGACATCGACGTGACGTGAGGGAGAAGGAGATATACCAATTTCCTCGACCAGAGCCGTCCTTCTTGATCTTCTTGGGATCAACATCTACATAGCCGTGCTTGGCAAAGTAGCGAGGGAGGTGCTCGGAAGGGGCGGCGGTGCCGTCGGCGAGGCCCTTGTGGTCACGGTCGTTGGCCTTGTGAGATCGAGTCACTAGAAGGACAGCGTTAGCAACCAAGATGAAATCGAGACAGAGAGGCCTCTAACTGATGATGATGATTGGTTTAGAGGGATGAAATATGATGAAATGCTGATAGATGATGGAAACCGAATTGGGGAGCGCTGGGGGAGGGGATCGTCTGGGCTTTAAAGGCTGCCGTCAGGGACTATCCAAGTGCGGGGCTCGTCGTGTCTGGATAAGACGCTGCGAGGGTGGGCAGCAGCGAAACTTACTTTTTGATGGATCTAGTTGGTAGATGATACAGTGAGGAGAATAGAAGTGGGGGATTCAATAGTACGAGGATGTGGCAGTGGGAGTAGGGGAGGAAGCAGTCGTGTAAGGTCGACGTGTACAACGAGACGGACGCGATATAGTCGGTGTCAGTTGCCAATGGCAGTATGTCTCGATCAATTGAAATTGTCTTTGTCGAATCGAGAATCTTCAAATTGGGCGCAGATGAGAGATGGTGAAAGATGAAAACAGCGGAAGCGAAAGGGATAGGAAGGGGAGCTTTATATCAGCATGCGTGTCACGCGAGAGATGCTGGGCGATGGCATCACCTCAGATCCAATCAGGTCATTCTACTGGGCGACCCTCGCAAAGCATGAAGTACATAGTACCTGCGCAAATTAAGACACCAGACGGTAGTTCATCGAGGTAATGGAGGGAGTAGCACAGTATCCCTGGATCTCATCCGTTTAGGTAGAGGTATCGCGTGACCTGACGCAACTGGGTACCTACTACGTAGCAAGGCACCTGGCCGCACAAAGTCTAAGCAGGTGGCTTGTAACATGCGGCGGGGAAACGGCTGCCGCTGTCTCGATTAAAGTCGACGGCTTCAATTGAATTGCATCAAAAGGGCGCAGTCATTGAATCAATTTTCGCAATTGAGCTTCTTGTCGTCTTCAGTCTTGCTCAATTGAGTCATCCCAGGTAAATTGATTGATCATCCCCAACGAACACGTCGAGCGTCTGAGGCCAGGGGAGCTCCCCCCCGTCCCACCTGACTTGGCAAGCTCCAGCGGCAAACTGCCCCATCAGCTCCCCGCCTCCGATTCCGACTCAGGCCGGACCCAGTGCATTCCGCCCCCTGAAGACCCCTACAACTCCACCGACGACAGCCCCCGGAGAGGCGTCGTTACCGTCTCTCCTCCGGGGGTTTCACTGCTGTAGAACAGCCCTTGGGCAGCTGACCTCCTCGGAACTGAGGGTACCTACCGCCCTTACCTTGCGCTCGTTTACTTTGCGTTCCGCACATCCTCAGCCCATTGCGGGGTATGGGGTAGGCAGGTACCGGCGCGACGCTAGCTGATTACTGTCCACGCCGTGGCGAGATGGGCTCCTTGGCGAGTACCCCTGTTCCAGCCCGTGTGTTCGCTGCTCGTTCACCTGACCTTGGACGAGGACCCCTTGAACAGCTCCTCCCCCCAATTGGCCTCCTCGGAGCTAGAGGGAGAGGGAGAGAAAGAGAAAGAGAAATGGTCTGGTCTAGCTCTTGAACAAGGGATTTCTGCATTGCACCGTCGAGCGGCTGACGTACCGGAGCCATGTACCGGAGATCCGACCATGTCGGACCTCGACGGCAACTTCGCGCGCCATGCTTCCGATGCCGCTGTTCCAACGTCTCCGGATCCCCTTTCCTTTACGTCTCTCCTAGGCATTCACTTGTTGACTCACTGCGTTGACCCGGCGTAATTGCTCCTTCGACCCCGTAGTCACCGAAGAACTCAGCGCATGACCTCATCGCCCATGACACTGAGACAGCCTCCCTCGCGTCCACAGGCTGCGGTGCCCTGGTTCTTACCCCTGAAACTCGGCGCGATTGCCCAGCCATCTCCGCCTTTCCCTAGAGACCTCGATCTCTCTTTTGAGGACATGGTCCGAGCCTCATTTCACATTCAATTGCCGTCATTGCCCTCGCCCCATCCTGAGTCTCGGACACCGCCGTTCGGGGACCCGCTGTCCGATGGTCTCATGATTGGTCCGGCCCCACTCGGCGCTGTCATGATATTCACGTTCTCGATCATGACTCCTACTTCGAAAAGACAGGTGTTCGCAACTTCATGGTAGGAGCATCCGGACATCATCTACAGATAGAATAAAGTGCCGATCTGACTGTCACATAACGCAATCGACGCATCAGGCACGTTTCTTAGCGATAGTTCGACCCAACGTAGCTTCCGCAGTGGCTCCTACCTCGGACAACTTGTCCATCCAATATCCTTCCACGCGTCGATCCAGAGATTCATGGAACCCTCTAGGCCCTGAAGATAGGACATATCCCGAGCTGTGGTGTCAGCTCGATTAGATGCAGTGGGTGGGCCCAGAGAAGGGTTACGAAATGCCCCCGGCTCAGGGCAAAGTCACCGTGGTCCCATGTCTCCGCTTAATACACCCGGATAACTTCTAATTGTAAGCATGGAATGAGTCCCCGGGAAAGAAAGGCGGCACCGGAGTGCAGAAATACCCATGAAGAGAGATGCTGCTTGTCATAATGTTTGGTTCTCGGCTTTCGTTCTACACTTCACTTCCGACTCGTTCCTTGGCGCGAAGGATAACTCGGCATCCGTTACGCGCCGAAATATACAGATACATATTCTCTTTTCGGTTCAAATCCCAATACTCAAACACGGCTCCTCCGTCTCATTACCTCGGTCTCTATTTTCTGTCACAGCTCCGACTCGAAATTTTACCTCAGGCCCATCTTGCTAAATTCATTTTGGTACCGCAGTTTGAACCCGTTGCACAAGGCTCGCATGTCAGGGTATTGATAACCCTTGAGCTCGAAGCCCTGGGGGATAGCTCGCACAGGCAAGCCGATCACCTTGGCCGCCCTACTTGCCTTGAAGCATAGCCAGAAATATCCGGGATGCTTGGGATCGATGCAAAACGCATACGCCGACCGATTGGGGTTGGCATCGATGTAGGTAGTTAGCCATTTCTCTGTCATGTGCGTTAGTATGAATCGACTGGAATAGCGAGGGGCCGTGAACTTACCAGTCTCTCCACGAGCTCTGTTCTGGTACTTGTCATGGCGCATCAATTCTTCCACCTTGCGGGCCATCGCCTTGACGTGCTCCACAATCAATTCGTCAAGATCGCTATAGGTGTATTTGCCACCAACTCGGAGAAGCTTGCCGACCGAAAATTCAGTCTCCTTCTGCATCTCCAGGACGTCAATGTGCTGGTATACACCATCGGCGACTTTCCATGTGATGGCTAAATGATCGTTGCCTTTGGACGAGGGACGAATAATAACCTCGCCGGGAGCTTGCGATCCCAAATACTCCTCTGCTTGTGTCGAGTTGTATGGCTTGAAGTTGGGATGCTTCACGACACGCTGTGTGCGTCCTGTAGTTTGGTCCTTTTCCCGCAACTCTTCCTTGTCCGCAGCCTCGAGAGTATAGTCCCACCCATCCCGACCGTAGTTAATCGGCCGCTTATAAGGAACCCGGAGAGAATCTTCTCGCAACGAGAGCTTAGCCATGAAATCCTTGTAGTTGATGTCCAAGATCTTTCCCTGCGCAGTCTGGCCCACGCTGAGCACATCCCTAATCGATGCTCTATGAGTAACCTCGTGGGCTTCAACTCTGCCTTCAATACCACAGTCGAGCTTCACGATTGCAAAGTCCTCCTTGACAACGCGAACGTTGACTGGCACGATCATACCATCACACAACGTGTTCTTCGTCTCCCCGGTGAAGATGGTGAAGATCTCAGATGCTGCCAAAATAGTGAAGTTTCTCCGCAATTCTTCGTACGGAGCTTGTAACTCCGCTCGGATAGTCTCAAGTGTGGCGCGCTTGCGTTGGCTATAATTTCTCAACAGCTGTTCGGCGTACTCTTCAAGAACAAGCTCGTTGACCTTGTCCTGTTCGTCCTGCTTGAAGAGCTTTCGGACAATCGCACCGGGGCCATTCTCGTCAGTCTCGGCCTTGACGTCTTCCTCATCGAGCTCAAGAGCATCAGCCGCCATCTTGCGACCAAGTTCATAGTCTTCGGGATGGACACGAGTGTTGTCTAGGGGGTCAGAGGACGGGTTCGTGGGCTCATACTCGATGAACAAGAAACTAGCGCAGTTGTTCCAAACTCTAGGACCAACGACAGGGAGCTTTCCGCTGTCCGGGTCACCAACGAGTTCATCTCTTGTGTTGACAGCACCACCGTTGGCGTTGATCGCTTTGATAACGCTGGTGGCCTTGCGAGGACCTAAGCCTGAAACGTAGGGGAGGAGATTCGCCGTGTATGAATCAGTCATGGCTTCATTGATATCAACACCACAGAGGTTGACCATGTCTACCATGGCGGATTCAAGATACTTGGCCAACTTATCAGGAGGTAGCAGGTTTTGGCAGGGGTGGTAGGAAAGAGAGGCCACGTCCTTTCCAAGCGCGGCATATTCCTTCATCGGGTTCTGCATGTAACGAGCGAGGGCAACGCAATATCGGGTAACAGGGTTAAGAGAAGGATGTTCCGCCAGTGCCCGAGGGCTGTCCTTGTACAGCCGGGCAACTTCATCGTTGACGATCACGACCTCGAGCGGCTCCGTACGATAGTCATTTGTCTCGGGGTCATCGAACTCAGGACCCATGAGGCCTTTCTCACTGACCAAGGCCTCAAGATCGCGCACTAATTTGTGCGTGTCGGCAGACCAGCCACTGACACCAATGACATCGGGATGACGCCGTTGGACAAGTTCCACGAAGTCTTCTCGTTGCCTTTCATCCCGTGCGAGATTGCCGAACTTTCCTTGCTCCAGGACTCGCCCGTCTTCTTCGACCCAAGTCCAGCAGACGGGCTCACGTCCGGGGTCTCCCATACCATTCGACAGGACTAGTACACGAGGGGTGGTGCCGAGGATCATACCCTTGGGCTTGTAGGGGGCCTGATCCAGTCTCTTGGCGTATTCTTCTCGGCACATCTTCAGGACCTCGTCTTGACAGAACGTTCGGATGACCTCTTTCACGTTCTTGGCGATAACTTTCTCCAGCTTGGGGTACGCCACGTCCAAGACCTTCTTGCGTTCCTCTCGCCATTGCTCGGCTCGGTCGCTAAAGTTTTCCGACTCAAACTCTTGGTAAAGTTGTCGTCGGAAGTCATATCGAAGAGGCATATCCAGCTTAATCTCCACGAGGCCCTCCTCTTCCGCCTTCATCATCTTAAGAAAAAGTTCAGGCTGATGCACCAAGTCCGCAATGGCCTGGTTCTGTAAATACTTGACCTCATAGTAGGGGTGAGAATCGTCAATCCTGCGTAGACCCTTGTCGGTTCGTTTGCAGCTGATCTCCGCTGCTTGGTAGTATGAGTTCCTAAAGTGTTTTCGCATGCGGGGGCTGGCGAAGAGCTCCTCGGAATACATTTGGCGAGCCGCATTGATGACTTGGTCACCAGTGTTGAAGTTATCGTCAACTAGGCTATCCGCAAGGTCCATCGGGTATTGAGCGTCATCATCAGGAGAAATCTTCTTTCCTTGTCGCAGGGCATTTTTAGCGAGCTGGTCCGCGGTAATCCCGTATGCGCGGACAAAGTTGTAGGCTTTCGCCTGACGCACGCGGTCTAGCAGTGTCGACTTGGATCCTGGGCGTTTAGTCTGTGCTCCGTTACCGTTGACGGAGGCCAATCCTTTCAGCTGAGAGCTGTATTGAAACTGGAGATAGTCCTGCAAGTCTTGCAGTTCTTCCATCGTGGCCGCTTCAGGGATCATCTCTTCTATGACCGGATCCTGGATGTCAAAGTTCCTAAGATTATCATACGTCTTTTCAAGAGAGTTCCTCTTATCGACGAAGGATCGGAACTTGATGTCTAGTTCCAAAATTCTCCAGAGATCGTCCTGGTTCAAAAGCTTTTCAGCGCTGATGATATATTCCGGTCCATCAGGGTCATCTCGGTTCGAGTTGCGTGTCTTTCTAGTGTGGAGCAGATAATCTTTCCGGTGTTGGAAGACGTAGGGCACCTCGACCTCATCGACAATGAAGAATTCCAGAACTTTACCAACAGCCTTGCCGAAGGGCGCTTGAAGGTCAGGAGCGAGACCCTTCTTCGGCCAAAGCTGGTTGGTGATCCATCTGGCCTCTTCCTTAAATTGATCGGGTGTAAGTTGAAGATTCTTGAAAACCTTGCGGTCCAGCTGGAATCGTTCCGGTTCGTCGGTAAAGCGGATCTCGTTGTCTTCATCGGTTAGGAGCTTTTCCTTGAGTTGTGAAGGCTCAAACACGTCCTTGAGCTCGATTGCTTGCTCCTCTCGTTCGCGATCCTCTTCCTCTTCTTCCATCTGAAGGGCCCAATCGTAGTCTTCGCCATTGCCAAAGATGGCTTCCATATCATCAAGAGCGTCCTTGTCAAGACCAGTAGTATCTACAATACTTCCCACACCACGATCCCTCGGCCGTGCGACTTCGGCATCCTCAAGTTGTTGTTGACGCACATCCTCGTCTTCGGGGAAGTCCTCTTCAATGAAGTCGTCGAACTCGTCTGCCTGCGCTCGAAAATTTGATCTGCCATAGGGTCGCTGGTCTCCAACATCTTCGTCTTCATCGGAAAAGATCTCCTCGAGCCCACGATGCTCGTTAACGGCATCTTCATCGCGATGGCCGCGCTTGAGGCGCTTGAACTTGGACTGGAGGAGGATTAGTTTCGCCAGATAGCTACGATTCCAATTCCGAGCTCACCTGCGTCGGGGGCTTGGGACGCTCCCCGAATTGTTCACCAATGAGTTCCAAATCCTCTTCGTCGAGTTGTTCTTCTTCTTCGCGGTCGCGGTGTTCACGTTTCCGTTTCACCACCGGGCGCACGTCATTGTCGGATTCTCCTGCTTCTTCGTCCTCATCCTCATCGACGATGAAGCCTTCACGAATCTATGTTTTGCGCGTTAATTTTTAGGTTCGTTGATGCCTAGGAGAGGTAAAGCACAAACCTTGCGTGCTTCCTCCTCATCATCATCGTCCTCTTCCTCTTCGCTGGAATCTTCAACTCCAGTTCGACCTCGACCGCGTCGTGCCTCGCCAGTCTCTTCATCGAATGACTCGTCATCTTCTTCATCGTCTAGCTCGGCTTCGCCAGAGATAAGGTCGCGCATGCTGTTACTCATTTTGATGGATCGCGAGTGTTACCGCGTAGCAAGAGACATCTAGCGTTCGGTCGAACCCAGTCAGCTGCTTCTTGATGAAGTAAAAAAACAAACAATGGCGCAGTCAATTTCGTCGAAAAGCAAGTGTAGTTGAAAGGATGAGAGAGGAAAAGAAGAAGGCAGAGAGAACGAGGAAGGCAAAGCTGATCGCTCCTTTGTCTCTTGGAATTTTTGTTAAAGTGCCACACGTTAAACAGCTCCCAGCGCCAGCCTCGTCGCGATTGACCGGGGAGTGTGGATAAATGTTTCTCCGCTCCTGATAAGTGCTTATATAATCATGTTCTTTTGCTGGGCTTGTGCCTGCGACGACGGAATATGAATTCTTCTGTTCTTAGGCAAGATAACTTTCGCCGGCAAATACTTGAGCTTCTTTTTCTACTATGTGCCCATTTTTAACGGCGAATTTTATGCTGTCTCCCTACCCCCCGTCTTGCCCATGGAATAGTGAACAAGGTGCAGTTCCGACTAAGGCAAGCAGACATTTTCAGTGATCTAGATGGGATACATGGGTGCAGTTGATTAACCAGCGTATCGATCAAGTCGCGAAGTGCAGCTTCGCTACAAGTACCGAGTTGTATCAGAGTGATCCCATACGAATGAAGCCATTGCGTGGCCCCGAAGTTGCGTCGGCCGCCGTCCATGTACTTGACACAGGAGGCATGGCACTTGTTTAAGCGCGAGACAGCCCACTGTACGTCGAGATGGGGCGACAGCCAGCTCCTTGGAAGTGCATTCGTACCTTGGGCGGCCTTACCTTAACATATGGATAGGTTAGGTCAAGGGGGCCAATCAGGGGGTTCATGGTGCACCTTGGGCTTTGAGACACCATAATATTTGACTTTCCTAGAGGCGCAAGCGCGGCATGGAGGGTCACAGGGATGCGCTTAAACGGACGCACCAGGCTTGGACGCAGGCACCCCATCAGCAGTCGCAAACTTCTTGAATCGAAGCCGAACAATTGTTTACTGCGAAACCGTTCGAGCGTAGCAGAGTGAACCCTACGCAAAGACACATAGTGGCAAGCGTTTCGCCATAGCTCGCCCAGTCCGCAATTATCGACAAGGGCCGGTGTCGATCGGGCCTAAGGTCGCCGTTATTATGCGTTGACCCTCCCTGGAGGCACTCAAACGCCGGCCCACTGGTGATATATAATTATCAATCACACCCATTCAAGTGCGTCGTGTCACAGTCGAGCAATCACAACTAAATGACCCGAAATTGACTTAAACGCCCAGTCAGCCACCACCGTGTGTCCGTGTACCTCGTACTCAAGTCGGTGTCCTTCTATTTGCCGCCTTCAGAGTCTCTATTGTCCTCCCGCATCACCATTTTAGCCAGTCCCATCGCGCTATTGCCCGGTAGAACCCCGCCCTGACGCCGAAGGAGCGGAACCAGCGTCAAAGAGATAACTCCCTAAAGGCCTAAACGGTACCTCCTACTACAGGACGGCTAGCCAATCTTCACCCAGGACGCTCTGACCAGACGACTTTCTCCTAAAGACTCCTTGATCTAGCAGAATCTCTTTCTTCTTCTGCATTAAAGATCTGGCAAATCCAAAGGTCTCCTGATCCATCCGACTGCGATACCGATCCAGTACGTGCGACCGCCATCCTCTGCAGCCCGCCTACGCACGCTCGAAGCCCCCGTCTTCCGCGCTCCTCCGTCTGCAGCATCCGACCCTGCGACCCAGCCTAAAAGTTCCGGTTTTGGTCTCGCTATAAATTAAACCCCGATCGAGCCTCAGAGTATCACAGCACTTGTGGCTAGGCCTTTGAATCCCCAGGGCTTTTTCCATCATCGTAATCCTCACCATCTCGCCGATCCATCACCGCGGGGAACCTCAGCCAGCGCCTGGCCAGACTGACCCTCTGCCGAACAAGGTCTGACGGCGCCTGATTTACCTCTATCAACTTTACCAAACTATTACAACCCCTTCAACTATCCATCATGGCCGATCCTTTTGCTCCGCGCTCCATGAAGCGCAAGAATGTCAAGGGCCTTGCCTTAACACCAGCTGCACCGAAACCCCCTCCAACGGCCGAGACAAATCCCGATCCATACAGAGATGACTTCAACAACGATGAGCAGCTGGAGATTGGCATAGAGTACAAGCTGGACTTGAAACCCGAGGATCTAGAAATCATGAAAGAGCTGGGGTCTGGTAACGGTGGCACGGTCACCAAGGTTCGGCACCTAACGACAGGAACCGTTATGGCACGCAAGGTGCGTCTTCCGTACAACCTCGTTCGATTTGATGTTGACTGGCCTAGGTGATCCACGTTGAGGCGAAAAGAGAGATGCGGAAGCGAATCGTGCGAGAACTCCAGATTATGCATGGTTGCCACTCGGACTATATTGTAACGTTCTACGGCGCTTTCTTGAACCCCAATAACGATGTCATCATGTGCATGGAGTACATGGATGTTGGGTGAGCTGCTTGACTTGAATACCAGGCTCGCAAGCTAATAATATGACTACAGAGCGCTTGATAGAGTCTCGAGGGTATTTGGGCCTATTCGTGTCGATGTACTGGGTAAGATTGCTGAGGCGACCCTCGGTGGTTTAACATATCTCTACTCCAAGCACCACATTATGCACCGAGACATCAAGCCTTCCAATATCCTTGTCAATTCCAGAGGTCACATCAAACTTTGCGACTTTGGTGTCTCGGGCGAGCTTATCAACTCGATTGCCGATACATTCGTGGGCACATCTACGTATATGGCACCGGAGAGAATTCAGGGCGAGAGGTACACTGTCAAGTCAGATGTGTGGAGTTTCGGGCTCTCTATTATGGAGTTGGCGATTGGCAAATTCCCCTTCGCAGCGAGTGAGCAGTTGTCGGATGGAGATGGCGCACCCGCGGGTATCTTGGACCTTCTTCAGCAGATTGTCCATGAACCAGCCCCGACGTTGCCGAAGAGCGATGCCTTCCCAAGCATTTTGGAGGACATGATCCAGAAGTGCCTCTATAAGGAGCCTGAACGGCGACCAACACCACAAGAGCTCTTTGTAAGTAGAAGCTCCGATTATATCCATCGCCTGAAGCTAACCGGGTATAGGACCGTGACCAGTTTGTCCAAGCAGCGAAGAGGACCCCTGTTGATTTGAGAGATTGGGCAGTCGGCCTCATGGAACGGGAATCCCGAAAGTCGCATCTCGCGCCTCAACTGTCTCCTACAACCCAAGACTTACTTCGTTCAGTCGACTCTCCGACCCAGACCGGCGACGAGCGTGGCATCAGCACACCTACCTCGGGGGAAATCCCCATCGCTGGAGCCGGGATCGTGTCGCCCAGGGAGCAATTTGCTTCCCGCCAACAAGGCTATTCGCCTCCTCGCAACGGACTCGGATCCCGCACCCCAGCCACTGCGCTCCCGGGCCTTAGCCAGAGAGTCGTCACCACAAATTCTATTCCCAAAGCATCAGGCTATCCAGAGAGTGCCGGCCCCGTCAGTGCGAATGCCGCTACCTTCAGCCTACCTCATCGACCAGCTCCTCAAAGCGGCAATTATCCGCCTCCGCCACCTCGCAAGGAGACACCAGATGAGATGCGGAGGGAGAATCGAAGACAAGCTACCTTTGGACTCCCGCCGAACCCTGCATACGGCAACCACTACGCGCCGTCTTGAGTGTCTCGAAAATTATGCTGGTCTCCAGTTTTGTAGTTCGCACGTTGAAACAGCAGCTTTGGCCCTCTGGTATTCAGTTAGCATATCTCGGCGCAATGCTTCGTGTGTCTTTTTATGGTCTGCCGCAAGATCGTGCCATTGAAACAACACTAAATCTCATCTAAAATGTTGGGCTCAAGCTACGATATACCTGTTGGTCTGTCATGGGATGGAAGAACAAGCCAGGTCGGTCTCTGGACTAGAGCTGCTGCTGGTCCTTAGCATAGGAAAGGTAGACGAGAGAAAGTCGTCTGTTTGGTCAAGAATACGTTGTACCAAACTTGGCAAGTTAGATATGTCATTCTACTCGTAGTGACATGTATTCGTTTAGCCTGCGGGCCGCATCTGCAGCTTCTCTTCTCTCGAACGGTAGCCCGAGTGAGATCATCAGCAATTAGTCGGTTTTGACGTCCCGCCCAACAAACCCATGCTCCAGGACATCCACCAGCTCATCCAAAGTCTTGATCACCAAGTCCGTATGCTCGTGCTCCGCCAACTCCCGATTAACATCATTCACCAACAACACCGTCGCCGCACCTGCCCTCCTCCCCGCCGTCATATCATCAATCGAATCCCCCACCATGATCAAGGCACTCCCATCCCCCTTACCATCCTCCCCCTCCAGACCCCAATCCTTCGCAATATGCAGAATCCCCGCCGGGTCAGGCTTCGGCGGACGAAAGTCCCTTGTCACGACGGGGTAAAAGTGCGAGTCGTTGAGGAACTTGGTGAGGAGATTCTGCACGGGGACGTCAAAGTTTCGGGTGCAGATGGCTTTGGGTATGTGATTAGCGTCGAGATACGCCATCAGGGTCAGGAGGCCGGGCTGCGGCGTCTGGGAATCCATGGCCTTGCGCTCGATGGCGCGGATGGAGTTGAGGGCTTTGCCTTGTTCGTCTGCGGGGAGGCTTTCGATGTGTTCGAGGATGTCGGTTGTTTTCGCTATGCCCAGGACATCCCTCATTTCTTTAAACATGTATGTTTGGGGTTGGCTGTGAGTTTGTAAGCGACTAAGCAACTAGGTCGAGTAGCGTCAATGAGTGTATAGTGAATGACGGGAGTAGAAATTGGCAAGTCAAACAGCTTCTGTTTTTCTTGTTGATATTTCTCAAAAGAGATGTATAAGCTACAGTAGTAGCTGGCTGCAAGCAAGCAAGCACCTCAACATCGTGCACAGATTCATGTATCCTACCGACAAAGCGGTCAAAGAAGCAAGCAATAGTACACACAACTTACCACAGTGTGCCGTCCATATCAAACACAACACCTTTCAACTGAGGGACCTCTCGAGGTAAATTGTGAACTCCATCCTTTAGAGGAATAAACCGTTTTGGTGTAACAGCCGCCATGGTTTTGAGGAAACGCCGCATGAGGTCTCGGGAAATCAATTGCAGAGAGTCTAGAGCTTCGGATAATAAGTTGATTAATGTAGAGATTACGGCTGCCTTTCAGGCATTCAGTTCTCCCGCGTTGTCTTCTCTCAACTTAGAAGATCCAAGTACTTGGGTGAGACATCCGAGGAGGGCGATCATGTCGGAGTGATGACGCCCAAATTTGTGGGGGCAACGGGCCCGCCGATTCAAGCCACCTGCAATGTCTTGATTGATTCGAACTACCCATCCAGTAATTACTTCGCCCAAGATATTGTAGTTGAGGGTAAAATTGTTTCTCGCTTCTATTCTTCTAATATGGTGGGCTAAAATACGTAAGAGCAATCGACCAACCTATCCGGCACTTACACGGAAATCTAACCAGCTTGGAGAGCGACCATAAAGACGATATCCTCAGATCTTGGCCGTCCAAGCGGTCCGGCTCTAGGTTACAGAATACAACAGCTCAATGAACATAATTGAGCCAGATCCCAAATATTAGTGCTTGAAGCAGATGTGTCATTTCTCGCTGGGATTTTTCCATCCTCTACCAGCCGTGCGCCTATCATTATAATCATCTATGACATTGCTCTTCGTTGTCGATTTTCCTATGCCGACACCCTGGAGCTGTACTTCGCCGCTGCCTTATCGAACAGTGCACTCTTCTCCCCCAAATCAACCAAGAACTGGTGCTTCGGGTCAACGGCCTTGAGGTTGCTGAAAGGGATTAGCGTCATCTTGAACAGCAAAGGGACAGAACGTACGCGGTGAGTTCAGTAGCATCGTTCCCCGAGATAACCTTCAATACCAACAAGTTGGCAATAGCCTCCGAATATTCGGGGTCCTTCTGGAAAGCCTGGTCCAAAGCGGCTTGGGCCTCTTCGAGACGACCGAGGTGCAACTCGGCAACTGCTTGCGAGACAAGTGTTCGGATTGAAGAGGTTGAGGGAGCCTGAGCGAGTTCTTCGAAGACATAGAATGCTTGCTGGTATCTCTCGCCGCCCTACAAGGCATCAGCTTGGAATCCGGTAGCTCAGTGAATCGTCCTTACCACTCTCAGCCCAACCCATGACTCCGCCAGATTCACCAGTAGACTATCTTGAGCCCATCTTCGGGCCGCTAACACTTCCTTGACCGCAAGGTCGGTGCGGTTCTGCTGAAGGTGGACCTGGGCGATCAGGGAGACCGCGTCAACTGCACACTGGCTGTCAACAGGTGTTCAAAGCCCATGGGAATTCCTCGTGTACATACGACTTCCTTGGTGTTGCGAAAGTAGCGCAAGTGCCTCCTCCGACTTGCCAGCAGCTTGCAACACAGTTCCGCCAACGATTTGAACAGTAACGTTGTCGCCCGCAGACACAGCCAACTTCTCGACGGTTTTCAGGGCAGAGTCAGTCTTTCCAAGGGTGGACTCAGCAAGCGCTCCCAGTACTTGCAGTTCCGGCTCCGACTCCCCCTTCACATCGGCGAGCACATCTTCGGCATTGCCAAGGGCAATCTGGGAACGGAGGGCGAGGATGCGCGCGGGCAGAGCGTTCTCAGGCGAGAAGGACGAGGTGTCGAAATCAATGACTTCCTGGTACTGGCCCTGGTGAAAGTGATTGTGAATGTTGATCAATTCGCCCTCGGCGGAATAGGGATCCATGGCTACGGTTGGTGTTGATTTGATGTTGACCTGGAAATGTCCTGTCGCTAAAGAACACCTTGTGGTGGGCATATGGCTCCCCGGCGAGATCGATAGTGGGTCGCTATCAGGGGAAGGTCCAAGCTCTCGGTCGCGGTCTCACCGAGGTGAACGGTCATCTCCAGCGGTGAGACGAGCCCCTCTCTCGGCCCTGTAAATCAGGCCGCACTCTTGTGGCAGATGCAGCCGAGCCACACGCACCCAATCAAGTTTGGCGCCGACCCTAGTTGCCCACAAGTCGAGAAATCACCAAAACCTCCAAATTTCGCTCTGACTCCGGAACTTTGCATCACCAAACACCCAAGTAACGACATCCGCACAACGTCGTCAAAATGGTACGTCTGCGCAACACTCGCTGAACTCCTATCATCGTGATATGTTGGGAAGCCTCAATCTTTTCGAAGAGCGCCGCTCCGGTCGACAGCCCGCGCGATGACAGTCCGAGGGGAGGGGAATCACATTTGAGACGATGGCGAAGTACGATTCTCGCGAACACCGACTATCGGCGCCGGCCCGACGACAACGATGGCTACTCGAGGATTCATCATCTCGGCTTCAATGACCTTTGGCACAACGAATAATGCGACCTCGATGACTGTCTCGTGCGGGCTGCTGGATGCACTGATCCATGATACAATTGCAGTCGGACACAAATATATTGGTTGCTGACTCTATGGATAAACAGGTCAACATTCCCAAGACCCGAAACACCTACTGCAAGGGCAAGGAGTGCCGCAAGCACACCCAGCACAAGGTGACCCAGTACAAGGCTGGCAAGGCCTCGCTGTTCGCCCAGGGAAAGCGTCGTTATGACAGAAAGCAGAGCGGTTATGGTGGTCAGACCAAGCCCGTCTTCCACAAGAAGGCCAAGACTACCAAGAAGGTTGTGCTGCGATTGGAGTGCGTCAAGTGCAAGACCAAGGCGCAACTGGCCCTGAAGCGATGCAAGCACTTCGAGCTTGGGTACGAAACCTATAACCGCCATCGGGACACCGAGACGCTAACGTGTTCTACAGTGGTGACAAGAAGACGAAGGGTGCGGCTCTGGTGTTCTAAGTGCTTTGTGTTTGGGATCACCATTTCTCATGGTTCTGCTTGGCGGCATTTGGGCATCGTGGACACTGGCGAAAGGAGGTACATGTTCTCAATTGAGGAACGGTTCATAGGGAATGAAAAAAAGAACTTCCGAGACGTTACAATCATTCTATCCTTTGTGTCCGGTACTCTGGGGCCGAGGTGATAGATGACGAAATAACCCATCTTGCTTCGATTTTTTGTTGAGCAAGCACAGCTTGTCTAGACGAAATGCCAAAACGTTTCTACATCTCTATAGTTGTATCCAATCTTCTATTTCTATGCTCATCTTCTCATCAGTCTTCTAGAATCCTTCGCCCAACATGATCGTTCGTCCACCTCCATACCACAGTGTACCATTTCGAGCATCAAGACCTCGTTCCTGGCCAACCACCCACTCTCCAACAAACTCCGCGTCTTCTCGATCCCAAATCTCCTTTTCCAACCACTCGTTAATTCGATCAATGGTCTTGACCCATCCCTCCCTCTTCTCGGGAGTATCATGGTCCTCGTGATTCAAGTAACGCCCGAGCGTGATATGAGCGCTAGGAACTTGATACCTTGACCCAACCTCCACGCCACCCTCCTTAATCATATCGAACACATCGCGACGGAGGTGGTGGTAAGTGTAGTCGTCTCCTTGAGTGATGCCCTGTGTCACGTTGGGGGCTACGGGAGCTGGGGACAAAGGAGGTTCTCCCGCGGCGGGGAGGAATGAGACTGCAAAGGCAGAAAGATCGTAGGATATCATCGGCTTCACCAAGCGTGAGCGATGCGAGAAAGGGTAGTTCACGATAGATGCTACTGAAGGTCGTAGCGCTGAGACCAGTTCGGCAATCTCATCAGGAGTCTTTGAGAATGCCACCTCTAGGGTCGTCAAATGCATTCTATGCGTAGGCATGAGCCAAATACCTGATGAAGCTCGTCAACATCACGTTACTATACGTGCAACGTCAATGTTACTTGACTCACCTGGCGCGGCTTCCTTAAGCATCTCTTGGATCGTTGCAGCCAGTCGAATGACATGCTCCGGCGGTCTAGCCCAGATGACTAGACAGTTCCGGGGATCTTTGAAGCCTGGCTCGACGGTTGGATCCTCCAATCTCAGAAGATACTGGTCGATGCCGAGTTCCTTGAATTCAGTAGTGAGAAACTTCCCCTTTTGTTGAGCGTTTCTCTTGGTACGGTGAACAGAGTAGAGCGTTTGGATCTCAGACTAGAGGCGTTGGTCTCAGTTCAACGTCCCGTTATCTAGGGTTCTAGGGTTTTGGCTTACCGGGCTATCGTTACAAGTCTTGATCAAAGCATTGTATGGGTTTTCACCGGGTTGGAAGACTATGCCTGAGAGATCCTCGAGCTTGTTACGCGCATCAGTCGAGCCAAGGTCGCCCATTATCGCTGATCACCACCAAACGAAGCCTGCCTTCCGGGTTGATATCAACGTGATAGTAGTTGAAGAGAGTTGGCTCACAGACCTCGACGAATGAATAACCCTTCTGTGAGCATTTGTCACCGCTGGATCCAAACACTATCGTCGAAGTGAAGCATGAGGTATTTAGGCTTACTAAGCCGTTTTATTCAGCATCTGAGTTTCCTCTTCCGTGGTTGAGGATAAAGTTTGCCTCGAATCACGGCAGGAGCCTTCCCACTAAACAATTATTTAAACCAGCCGGTTTTCCAGAAGCTAGGACTTTCAACCTATATCTTACACCTTCATCTCACCATGTTTCCCAACAAACTAATTCGTTCAACTGCACCCCGAGCAATATCAGCATATCGCCAATATTGCCATCGCCCACCTCAAAACCATCATGATCAACCATCGTCCAAGAAAGCTCAATCATCGTCCAAAGAAGATCAACCATCGTCTAAGGAAGGTCAATCATCATCCAAGGAAGATCGACCATCACCGCTAGACGACTCAAAGACACTTCACAAAATTCTTAATGCCTTAGAACGTATGTCCAGCCAGCAGGTCAAAGGAATGGCTGTCTTAGAACGTATATCAAGCCAGCAGGACAAAAGAATGGCAACACCTTGGTAGAAAAAATAGTGGATTGGTACACAGTGTCTGTCGCATACATTCTCCATTTACAAACTTTCGAGCGTAAGTGTTTCGATTCAATATTATAATGCAAATCTAATAAAAAAACAGAAGATCAAGGATGAGATCAATAAGCATCGCAACAAGAACCACGATGATGATGATTGGGAGTGATGGAACTTGAGATGGGCCAGAACATACTAGCGATACTAGATAATACTAGCGAATCCAACTTGCCTTTGCCTTTGGTCACCAATCAGCGGTATTCTAACCTTGATATTCGGTTCCTGCGATCCCTCGGCCTCAAACACTGCAAGTTGACAATCCTCCACCGCTACACCACTCGAAAACTGGACGACCAAAAAGTCCACGGCGGTTCTGTCTTCACCCAAGGCCACCATCGGCGCATGCCAAGTCCCAGCTCCGTAAGTCACCGCCTGCTTGCTGGTCGCCACAAAGGCTTTCAGGCCTCGTAGATCGGGTAGACCTCTACCAGGGAGGCCTTTGCCAGAGGGAACAAGCAGACCTTCGTCAGAGGAGCTTGCCGGTAAGCTGGGTGCCACGATGACAAGATACCTCGAAGGAGTTGAAGACAGTGGCGAGAACGTCTGGGTCGTAAACGGATGCCGTTCCAACACACTAACGGTAAACTCGCCATGAGATGCGTGGGCTGAGGAAGCGACTCGGCGAGCGCCACAGACAAATTCGCTCATGATGAGCTCGCCCTTGCCGCTTGGCGCCTGGGAGTACAAGTTCTTCGGGTGACTAACATTTTGATATTGAATCGCCGTGCCTTGGTTTGCAGAGACTCCATTGTAAGGCAATCGACCCCCTTCGGAGGCGTAGGCGGCAGGATGAAGATCCGGTTGCGGGTTGGTAATGACTTCGCCGAAGGACGTGAATCCTTCCGAGGTCAGATGTTGGGCTGTGACTTCGATTCGTGCGTTTCCGGCCTGTATTTTTACCGACATGGCCGCTGTGACGATTATGCCATTAGATGTTCAAACTGGGCCAATATCCGCTCGTCTTGAACGCTTATCAGCTGAACTGAGTGGCACGGCGTCTTAGCTTTCCCGCCAAGTAGGTATAGGCTTGTAGCCGAAAGCGTAAACTTCACAGGCCAATAATTATGGCATTCGACCACAAAGTAAAAGAGGAGTTTGGGGAAATGCAATTTATTAACGCGATCGATTTCCTGACGAATGCACCCAAGCTTACTTTCAGCGGGGAAACCAGCCTACCCTGTAGCTAAACTGAATTTTCAAGGCTAGTTTTGTCCACCAACGAATACTGTTTTTGCAACATGATGATTATGGCAAATTGCAAGACATTGCTAACGAAACACTTTACTTACTGAAGAGTGCTGTCCTTTGCTGCGCCTTGGCATTCCAGATACGTCGAAAGCTAGGTGGGGTAGTGTCGATCGTAGCGACCGAAGTGTACCTAAATCACCCACATAAAGTACAACT
>JAMYIC010000778.1:8494-26490 GCA_024112705.1 Microcera coccophila
GACCAGTTGGCCAGTTGGCGTTCGCAACCCTGGATCCTCTCGAGCAGCCTTGGCCATCATACACAGCGCCATCTCTCCCCAATCCCCAGACCTCCGAGCCGTAAACAAGCACGTATCCGGATCAGCCAGAGGGGACCACCGTGGAAGCAATAGCGATTCTTCTGCTGTAGTGGGATCCGATGGCCCCGACCCATCGTTGTCTGACCCTCCCACGAGGAAGAAGAATGTTTCATTCCTCCCGTAGTCCGGCTCCGTGATATTGGGCTCACAAAAGCGATGCCCCTCGAACGCGTCATCGTAGTCGATAAAGAAGACTTTGGGCTCTGAGAATTCGGCGTTGATGGCATCGATGGAACGTTGTATCTTGTTGTTGACCTCGAGGACCATCTTGTTCATCCTCTGCCGTAACTCGCGCTTTAGCTTAGGACCTCGCCACCAGACTCCGAACGACGAATCGTCACACTCGTCGGTGTCAACGTTGAAGAAGCGGGCGTAGCCGGTCATGAAGATGGTGAACCATGGCTTCTTTTCCCACCGGACTCGATCGAGGATCTCCAAAATGACCAGCTTAAGGCGGTGCTCGAAGTCTGGACTGGCAAGCTGCTCGTTGGATTTGCGCAGTGCCGTCTCGCAAGTTCCCGAGTATACACTATAGAACCTGAAGATGCAACTATTCATGATATCAAAAAAGCCCAGATCGTTACCCCCAACGGAGAGAAGAGCAAAGTCAGCATCGAGCGTTACATTCAAATCATCGATCTGGCTTGGCGTGCCCCCGGAAAGGATATTGTCGGTGGTGGATCCGGTGCAAGATAGGAACTGAAAGGAGGTTCCGTTGGAACCTTCGTAGTCGGCCAAGTCGCTCTGTATCAAAGTCGGATAAGCATGGATGCCGTGGCGACAATCGTCCTCCGGGCCATCCAGTCCCGTGCCTATCCCAGCCGAGTATGAATCCCCCAGCGCGACGAAGCCGGACGGTCGATGTCCAGGTTTGGATGGAAACCTGGGAGCGGACAGTCTGTCCGGTCCCAGAACTGTCTGATGAGACAAGCCATTGCGTGGTTGACGAAATCGTGCGTCTAATGTTGGGCTCGCGACGGCGAGAGCGGCGAGGGCATACAAGGGGAACCCAGTGCGAAGCCGCATGGTTCGCTTTAAGGTTCTGAGGGGGGAAAGATACTGGAGCTCGGACGTATTACAAAATAAACATCATCAAACATGGAGAGGTGCCCGCATGTTGGAGACGAATATTTCTAGAGAAACATGGAGGTGAGCAAGAGTCAGATGTGAGACCGTTGAGCCGTTGAGAAACAGTCATATGGCACGGGTGACCTGCGCGTCGTTCATGCACCAGCCACTCAACGGGCGCCCAAAAGCCACGTTTTGACACATTTCGGCCGCGAACTGCAGCTCAGTCAGGCTGGCCGTACGAATCGCATAACACGAATGAGCAGTCGGCGCGTTTGAAATTATTAAAGCTGTAACACGTGAAGCCTCCGCGAATACGACTTGGGGGGTTGAGCTACATCCTCACGACGCCCTGGCTTGGGTTGGCAATGGCCGAGGCCAAGGTCGATGCATCCGAGCCCGTCCTCTCTCCACACTTTGTTCAAGGCCGCCCCAGTCAGTCCTCAGAGAACAAAAGCACCGTGATGGATTTCGGCCGATTGGACCGTTGACCATTGCACCATGTCTGCATCCGATGAGCCCAGAAAAGGGAGATGCTTGAGATGCGGGGCAATAACTATGACGTACATTCGACCACCCACCCCGCCATGACGGTATCAGCATCAACATCAGCTCCAGCACCAACTCCTCGCGACCTGACCACAAAAGAACCGGGTCACGTCATAGCCAAACCACCCGAACACCCCATCATCCGCTATCAATCAGCGGGCAGAACCCTGCTGCCGTGCTGTAATCTGTAGGAGAAATCCCCGTAGAAGGATCTGCTAAGCGTCATTGTGCGGCACCTCCAGCCGGCCAACCCTGGAGTTGTCCACTTCTCCCCCCCAAGAATAGCAAGCCGTTCCGTTGCTCCAGAGCCTTGCTTGCTCGACCTTGGCACAACTCGATCTCGTGCCGCATTTTGCGACGATTCTTCTCTTGCCTATGCTTTGCATAAGCGGGGGCCGATTACGCACCGCATAGTTGGAAATCCTGGTGGACGAGTGGGTTGATGGTGGTGCAGACGACGGAATATGTAAGGTGTGCAAGCTTGGCTGTTACGTGCAGGTGCAGGCGTAGAGGTCCTCGGGTAAAGCAGGTCATGTAGCCTTCCATTTGGTTACCGCCAACACTTGTAACCGAACGACGTCAGCGCTTCAGATGATTGCGAGGGGAACAATCGCATTTAAACTTGCGGGCAACCCCGCTGCCCGCCCTCTCATCTTTCACCATTGCAAGAACCCAGATACCCAAGATTTCCTTTTACTATACCTAACATTTAAACTGTGATTCATCCATCCATCCATCCATCCACCCAAGACCGCAATAAACCTCGCACGTCACTACCATGGAGACCATTAACAACCTAACCAATGCCGCCAGTAAGATGGTCTGGGGAGAAGGCGAGACCAACAAGGAGCCCGTCTCCGGGTCCCAAGGAGACACCACCCGAGGCGAGCCTTATGATGCTGGTAACCTAGGTATGTGTTGGATCGCCGATGCTGAGAGCATCTTTGTTGACCGGCGTCTACAGATACCCATGCGCAACAACAGAAGGTTCAGCACGATGCAACGACCGGCACCTCCGACCTGAAACCTGACCACTCAACCCAATCGACAACCCACCCCTCGGGTTCTTCCACAGCGGCTGGCCACTCCTCCACGAGCCACACTCACACTGACCCTACTACTACCTCGACCGGCACTACCCACTCGAGCCATCTCGATACTACTGTCAGGGACAACAACCTGGCTGACCGTACCTCTACCGGTCGCGACGAAAACATCACTGACCGAACCTCCACGGGTAACACCTCCACAGGTAACACCTCCACGGGTAACACCTCCACGGGTAACACCTCCACGGGTAACACCTCCACGGGTAACACCTCCACGGGCAACACCTCCACGGGCAACACCTCCACAGGCAACACCTCAACTGATAATACTTCAACCGAGCGTACCACGACTAGTCATCATGACAGCCTCTCTCGCGAGAACGACTCCACTTCTCAGCGCCACGACGAATCTCGCCAGGATGCCACCACAACTGGTCACAAAGACACTACTGCTGGCCAGAACGATACACGTGATCCCGAATCAACCTCTACTGAGCCCGGCAAGAAGAAGGACGTTGACAACAGCTCCGGTCCCTCAGACGGCAGCGACCTCAAGGGCCCCGGCCCCCGACCTCTAGCGACCGTCGCCAAGGAGCACGGTGGTGATGCTGGCAACGACACAAAGGAGACTACCTCTAAGTCCAACGATTCTGAGGATAAGGGGAAAAGCGAAGACGAGAAAAAGGCCGCGGAAGAAGCTGCCAAGGAAGTTGTCACAGCCACTGGCTTCGCCGCTGATGGTGGAGACTTTGACGCTTCGAAGCCCGGCGCTGGTCAAGAGGCTGATCGTGAGTTCAACCTTTTCACCAAGGTGTTTTCTTCTTTTGAATTCATACTAATGGCCATCCAGGCCTTCTCCATGAGAAGCATCAGCACGGTGGTAGTTCAGGAATGCCAGAGAGCAAGACCTCCGGTGACCACGGCAACAAGTCCCACGGCCACGATGACAAGGACAAGCCAAGCCTTGGCGAGCGCATCAAGGCTAAGCTTCACAAGCACTAGAGTGTCTTTTACGGCTTCACGTTAATGAATTTCTTTGATGTCTTGAGCATAACCGAGTGTGATGCATTTACTGTATTAGTAGGGGTTTAGTCCATGCTGGGAACCGACAATATTACGCTCTTAATGATGAGATAGATGCTTACTAAGGTGCAATGTATGAACATCTGAGACTAGTTTTCGGGATCCCACAGAGTACGTTCATGAGTATTATGATCGTGCGAGATTTCGAGTTTCAAGTCTGTATTCCATCAACTACCTTTGTCATTCCACATGCCGCTGATAGCTTTGCTATCAAAATCTCGAATTATTTTCTTCGGTAGTTCCATAATAGAAACAGGGGAGGAGATTATATATTCGTTCCTGGAAAGAGCCATCTGAAACACCTCTTTGTCATTCATGAATATAATTAGCCCCTTTATCTTAGCGCTGAGGAATGGCACTGTCAGATATTATTAAAACCAGCCACCAGAAATTTCATTTCGTGCTGCCTCGGGCCAGGATTGAAGACCGTACCTTCGCATCTATATAACTCGGTATATTTTTGACTCTTCAGGCATATCCAATCCTCATACCAGTCCTCATATCCTCATTTGGCCTTCAAGTGACTGCATCATGCCTTGACGCATGTGTAAACTGAGAGCAAAACAGCGAAATACCACAACCGATCCCCATGGGTATCCAGTATCCTCCAATATCCACTTTATCATCAAAATCTGGCGCACTCTACTCCCGAGAGCTAGAATATTCGAACTCGTTTGGCGCCTTCAGTTCGGAACCTCTTTCAGCGTCCCGGGTATCAACTGATAATACCGCCTCCCCCAGTCCCAAATGATAAGGCTTCCGAAAAGCCTTGCTTCCTTGGGCTATTGTCTGTATATCGCCACATATGAGTCAAGATACAACGATTTCCGCGCAAAGCCTCTCCCTCTTAATTTCTTGCCAGTATAGCATCAGAGATCTCCAACTATAGTAGAATCACCTACGAAGTGCCACAGAGTTTGGACTACTATGAGGTGTCCTCGGTCTCACGCGTTGACTCCAACTATCGAAGCCTGGACCTGTTTTGTAAAGGCTGTCCTCTGGAATATCGCCTCAGCTGATAGTGTGCGACACTCCTTATAGGAAGCCTGACTCGGCCAAAACCCTGTGAAAAAGGCGAGTAAGCAAATGGTTTTGGTTTCCTTCGGATGAATCGAACGACGGCGCCTTGATTACGGTGCCAACGAGCCGACGCCGGGTTGCATGATTATTGCCAAGATAGCCCTCCGCCATATGTCGGCGCCAATGTCCGTGATGCTACGTACCTCACGATCTTTTCATCCTCTCGCTCGCGCGGTTCAACTTGTAAACTCTTGTCATACATCTCGTGTACGTCCCCAGCAGCCTGCATGTTGCTAAGAATGTAGTCTTGTAATTCGGGCACCGGTTGTAGCGAATAGCCCACGTTCTGGTACTGCTGAATGTCGCGAATTACTTCTGCTGTCTTGGCGCGCTTCGCAAAGTTGATGTGGTTCGTCTTTTTGATGATAGACGGAATGCCGTCTTCGATAAATGTGAGATCGGTCAGATATACACCTGAGTATCGATTAGATGTGTCCGTAACTTGGCTTCCGAAGAGGAATCAAGGGGCAAGCTCATACCAAAGAAGGGAATGCATGGGGGGTTGGCTGCATGGAGGCTTTCACGATACTCGCCAAAGTTCTTGGTGCTGGCCATCACCCGACGCATCGATTCTAAGACGCTCTGCGTGCGCTGAGGAACCTGATCCCAGGTTCGTTTCAATCGCGCAATGGGGGCGGTGCCTAGGGCTGAAATAATAGATGTGAGAGTCGAAAAGTTGTTGAGCCCACGACATTTCTATCGCCTTAGTTTAGTAAAGATTTTCAAAGTCATCGTCTCTTGTACTTACATCGGCAACAGAGACAAAGTGCTTGATCACAACAACTCGCTTCTTGACATCCATTTGCGCTAGAATCATCTCAGCAACCCAGTTGGTCATTTGATTTGAATGTAAGATGAGTGCCTTGACGTTGGGCGCCAGGTCAGGGTCTCCCTCCGCAATCTTCTTCTGCCATGTCTTGTTCAGGCATTCGGTAGCTTTAATTTTAGCATATAAGCGCGACTCGATGATCGTTAACTGTCGTGCAAACTCGGTCACGTCAACGTCTAGGAACTTGAGTTTTTTCATGTTCTTGGGCGTTATGGGCGTCGGAGTATTCATGTTGAGTGTCTGGATCATCCGTCGTGCACCTGCCTCCTTCCCGCTCAGCCTCTGATCCAAGACAGCCATCAGAGGTGCAGACCCAGGTGTCTCTGTTGACTTGACAGTATCTCGGGCAAAAGTGTAGACATCCCGAATCAGTTGTTTTGACTCTTCGTTATGCTCCTCCATCCAGAACTGATCAAACCAACTTTTGAGAATATTAACCACTCGAAAACGAATGAGTTTTTGCTTTCGGTCTCTCCACATCTCGAATTCCACTTGGGTCAGGCCTTCTGGAGGCTGAATGCCAAATCTTTTGACAAGCAACTCGAAGAGTTCTCTTGCCGATGTGAAAGATCGATAGGTGAGAAGGAAGGTGTTGTTGAAATTAGAATCAAGTTTATCGTGACGAGTGAGGTGCTCAACTAGTGCGAGGAGCGTACCTCCTCTTAGAACTGGTGGTGAGGTCTTGGCATCCCAGGAGACGTCCGAGTCCTTTGCATCTAATTGTAAAAAGGCTGGCGTGTCTTCGGCACTTGGAACCTGAGGAGAAGGATCCTCACCAAAGATCTTCCTAACCTTAGAATAGTCACCTTTTCGAAAGTTGCCAGGAGCTGGATCGCCTTCGGTGAAGGAATTTGCCGTTGGCAACGGCGGTCGAGTTGAGGCTGACCTGGAATCTGAACGCTGATGCGGTCGATCGTAGGGCATCGTTTCTCCCCGTTGCAGGAGATTCCTTGGGAATTGGTCCTCACGGGCTCGAAGATCTAGTGGGTGGTGTTGTTGCATGTTGATTATGACTTGTTCGGAAAGAAGCTGCAAGGAAAAGCCAATGTGAGACGAGTTGGTCTCGAGTGCTCGCGCACACTGGCGAACATATTCGAAGCGATTCTCCAGAGCCTCACCTCGAACCTCTGACCATTCATCAGCCAAAGGCCCAGCCACAGCTTGACAGCCCAATACGAGATCGGATATGTTGTCGTAAAGGCTTTGTTTGTTGGTGGTAAAGTCAGCGAGTTGCGGAGTCTGAAAACTATTTCCCAATGAGGATAGATCAATGGACTCAATCATAGCAATCCATAACCTGAAAGTTTCCACCACCTTTCCTCCCGTGAAACAGACATTATTCCCAATAACTTCGTGTCGATAAGGAGTGATGACCTTTTCTGTTGTGACAAGGTTCTTGTCCAATTCTCGGATACTTGACACAAGCATGCGCTTCTGCTCGTCAAGTCGCTCCAGGAGTTTGCCGTCCAGGATTGCTGTGGGCTCTATAACACCCTCTTCGTCCTCGAGAAAATTGGCCGTAATTGGATCATGAGGCCCCAGGCCGTTGTTCTGCCAACTCCCTCCGGTGCTGCTACCAATAACAAAACCTGGGAAAAGACGGGGAATCTCTTCACCTCTTTGTTGTCGGGCAACCTCAACATAACTGAACACCCCCAGAAGGACACCGTCAGCTTCTTGCAGGCACTTTTGAATGGATTCGGCATTAGGCCAGTCTGCGGCGGCAATGTGGGAGGAAATAACGAGCTTGGAAAATTTAGACATCATGTCTCTGAAGTGAGGATAAAGTGCCTTATTGGTAGAAATGATGGACGGCTGGCCCGAGTGGTTGTCTGTCGTCCCAGAACCAGCAGCAAGGAGCAAGCGCAGATGATCCGAGATGTCTTCGGCTCTCGCAACGTATTCAGAGCGGTTGCTGTTTGTGATTGCCTCGCGGTATCGATCAATGGCCCGTTTCATATTGGAGACCAGCAAGCTCCAGCTGAGAGAGGGCGTGGAGCCATCATCAAAAAATGATCTGGGAACTGTAGCTGTCGTCGGGAGGTTATAAGTTGTGCTGGTAAACGATGTTGCCGAGGCAATATTTGGTACTTGGCTGACTGCTAAATGCCCATTTATGAAAGTGTCATGTCTTGTTCGACCTACGGGGGAGACACCGTTGATTGAGTCCATTGATGTGGAAGGCGAAAGGGCGTTGCTGAACGAAGTGCGATTGCGGTGCTTCAACTGAAGTGTGAGCAAATCTCTGGAAACAAGAAAGGACTATGTAGACTGAACCATACCTTTGAGCGCCGAGCCGCAAACATCAGATTTTCGCCCTCAGCTTCCGAGGCAGAGGTCATCGAATCATAGTCTTCGTCCAAATTCAATCCTCGAGCCATCACTTCTGGTGGAGGCCGAGTCTTATCGGGAATGTTGACATTCATTCGATCTCGCGGGCCGGTTTCATTTGCAGAGACGGGCGACTCCAAAGGCAACTCCATGCTTCGCTCGCCAGTCATCATGTTATAGTAGAACAAGCCACCATCCGGGGTTGCTTGAGGAATCCAGAAGTCGGCACGAGACTTGTCGCCGCCATCGGCGCCCTCGAGGAGCAGACCGGCGGGACCGTCGCCCTCAGAGTCGTCATCTTGGTCATAATTATCATCATAGATTTCAGCCTCATCAGCCTCGTCATCAACTTGATCAGGATGACCGTTGGTACCAGGTTCAGGGAGATCATCAGCGCTGGTGATGATCTGGCAATAGTTGCTTGGGAACCAGCCTCGAACGCCGTTTATAACACCATCCCACCAGCCACTCTCGAGTTGAGTGATAACCTGGATCACGTCGCCC
The DNA here is from genome assembly GCA_024112705.1 of Microcera coccophila. NCBI lineage: Eukaryota > Fungi > Ascomycota > Sordariomycetes > Hypocreales > Nectriaceae > Microcera > Microcera coccophila. Next base: position 17,108 of record JAMYIC010000778.1, read on the forward strand.
TCGTGGAAACTTAGACTGGTTCGGTCGTCGGCCTCGTAATCGTAAAGGGCCCGGACGTACATAGCGCCCGGAGGCGCTGTGCCTGCGATGCCGTTCATACCGTTCATGACGCCCCGAGCGGGATCGCCTCGAGAAGTAGACTGATAGGGGTCGGAGGAAGAGAAAGATGCTGGCGCGATGCGCGCAGACGGAGAGTCGGTGGAGGGGTCGAGTATAATGCGCGAAGAGTGGATACTTGGTGGCACGGCGGTCTGTATCCTGAGCATATTGAGGCGGCCGAGCTCACCTCAGGACATCGTCAAAAGTGTCGGCCTTGCCTCAAGAACCAAGGTATCGACTTTGATGGCGGCTCGTAGTAGCTATCGCGCGGCAGCATGCCACCAGGCTTAAGAGATAATTCTAGGGGGGAGGGGCGGCGAAATTGGTCGTGAGTGGTCAACTTAGCGGCGGTGGAAGAGGCGGCGGCGGGTTGACTGAGGCGTCGGATTAGGTGGCTCAAGTTGAAGGAACCGGCTGAGACAGGGAAACGTGGTTATGGTATTGGTAGAGAGGAGAAGAAGGAAAAAAGGAAGTGGGAAATCAGGTGTCGCAATTCAGAGGCACCGAATGCTCAACAGGGCGACATTCACGAGATAGACTCGACTCGGGACTCGAAGCCTGAAGGTTTCAAGTCAAGTAACGTGCCGCGTCGTAGGAACGAGCTCAGTAGAGGGCGAACCGAGGAGGGGCGGATAGGCTCTCGCAGCAGCAGCAACTGCCAATGCGACGTACGCCAAACTGCTGTGCGTTGGGCCTTCTCTTGGAAACACAGCGCGACAGGGGCGAGACAAGGAGCCCTGTGGGACGCTTCAATCCTCCAATCCAGATCGACCGCCGAGAAGGAATGGGTGCGCCAGTCCTGTCCTGTGGTCTGCGCGAAGCGTCACTGTCACGGCACCCTCTTCTCATTCCCCTGATCCTGGATGAGTCAGCAAGACGAGACGCGCCCAAGAACACGCCGCATGGGGATAGAGACCGGGCGGATAAATGAGTTCTCCGGTACCCCAGGTACCTTTTCGCCTATCACGCGGCATTTTTACGTAGTACTTGCTGCGGGAGAAGGCTGGATGGCTGATGGCAGGCGATTTGCCACTCTTCCCAACGCCATTCCTGGACGCCGTCAAGGTAATGCTTCGTCCATAGGAGACTGTTCTACGTACCCATCGATAGAGTTCAAGGTTGGAGCAGTGGCCTCATCTATGCCATACCAGCAGCTCCGGTAGCAGAAAACACCTGCCAACTTGGTTCAAGAGGTTGCAGCACAGTGCAGAATGTACGGACTGGGATGGGCGATCGCGGATCGGAAAATGTTGGCTGGCTGGCTTAAGGTAGCGATGAAGAGAAGCAGGAAATCTTGTTCCGTCAGTTTCACAGAAGCCTTCCGAGCGCCGCTTCCAAGTCGGCCCGCTCTTGACTCTTTGACGGCGCACAGGAGGGACTAGCGGTCGGCGGTGAACTCATCTTGACAATGCCACTGATATAATTAGTGTCAGCGTCAGGATCAGGAACCAGTTTTCCAGGAGGGGGAAAGGTCAGGGCTGGCTTCAATGCACTCTGCCATCTTTGGCCTTAACTTCCACGTGGAGCACTTCCCAAACCATGGCTCCATTTCCCGGGATAGTGCCGCGGACCCGCCCGCCATCCTATTGCGAGGGTGGATCTCCTCTGACAACGAGGCGAGCCTAGTCGCAAGCTACATGGGACGCCGACGAAATTACTCCTTTCCAAATCCATTTCAAAAGAAAAAAAATTGCTTCTCGACGACCGCGATCTGGACTTGGCCCTTCGCGATGGCCAGCCCCAATGCTAGTGCACCATTTCCTCCTCGTCTCTCCTGTGTCTCGTGCCATCATCTTTCATCCAAGACCTTTAGGGATTGGTCATTGGAAGCAAATCGCTACCGCTTGGGGGCCATAAGACCGCCTGACCGTTGCGGGGTACCTCTAGCACTAGAGATTGTAGCCGAAAGGCCCGGAGGATGGAGGGATCTAGTAAACGCTCTAGCGGACGCTCCAGACGTTCTAGGAGTCAACGAGCCGACCGGTACGACATCCGCTGCCGGTTTCAACTGTTTCCACCACGCACAGATAAATGTTCTAGCTGCGAGCCCAACTCCATTGCTGGACCTGGCAGATTCGCCTTGGTGCTGACGAAGTCGTAAAGGCTTGTAGTGCTGTTCTTCCGGATCCTGAGCGTGGGACGTCGTGGGTCTTCAATCGTCAGGATGACTCCCTTGTTTTCACTTGATGAGAATGCAAATCTCCCCCTGGAACTCCCTTCATATTTCTAGACCATCCAAACGGAGCCTTTGCTGATATGACAGATTCTGGATACGCCCGGAATGGTCCTCCGATGATGCCGTGCTCCTGTCGATCGCAACCGCCAATCCTGCCTCCAGCCATGACCACAATCGATAGAGATCGCTGGCCCACTGTAGTCCTCGGAGGTCCAGTTTTTACGCGGTCTATCTGGGCTTCACCGTCATAATGTGGGAGTGTGAAGTGAATCAATGGAATATTGAAGGAACGAGTATATGTCCCAACCCATAGCGCAACGTCGTTGACTTGCTGAGGAAGAGGGCTCTTTCGGAGTTTTCAGCGCCCCTGAAGATATCACGGGTCCAATTGGGGATGGAAATGAGGACTTCCTTCGTCTTGTTCAACTTCTGTCCACCGTCGCCTCGGTGTTGATGACAGTGGATTTCAGGTTCGATGACATGGATGCCACGGACACGACCTATGACATTAAATCAGAGCTGCTATTGCAGTCGAGAATCAAAGCACGGTAACTCCGGTTTAATAGGGGAGGCAAGGAAACGTTTGCTAACAAAGGCACTTACCTGCGCTCCGTAAACCTGATATAAGGGAATTCCATTAAAATTAGCCCCGGCTCCAAAGAAATTACCTGTCCCAGCTTCCATTGTAGGTTTAAGCAGCAAGCCGTGTCGATGCTAGGCCCACACTATGCACAACACGCGCAGGAGCGGTGTGCAACGCGTTCGCGTACAGTGCGTAGTTTTCGCGTTGCATGGGGCCGATGGCGCCGAGGAAGATGGAAGGTCAGGGCAACCGGAGGCGGCACCAAATTGGTCTAGAAGGGCATGATTTGCTTCGTTCGCATTGCTCGAGATTTGCTAAGTGGACCATGAGGATACCTTAATGCGAGGTCCAGTTGCTCATGGCCTCTGGATCGCTGGCGGACACGGTATCTCAGCTTCAGGCGCCGGTGCTCTGGAAGCGGGATTCCATGACAGATGCCGTACGATAACGCTGCTCCTGATTTGCGCTGGCGAGGCAGCTAGGGGAGAGCAGCTTCAGCTCCCGCCCTGAGCTACCGACGTTCCCCGCTGGATTTGCCTGCCCAGGATGGAGTCCATCTCCGCCTAGTCACATCGCTGGGCGAATGCATGCTGTGCGAAATCGCAGAGTCTGGCTGACATGGCCTTTTTGGTTCTCCGCGCCTCTTTTCTGGCCTCCCTCCATGTCCCCTGTCGACTCTGTTCCGAACTCCCCCCTGTCATTTCCTGGTTGGATCTCGTTCCCCGGTCCCGAGGGCTGTGGACCACCTCGGCCAGCAAGACCACGGTAGACGAAGCTCGTGGTCCCTCTCTGGGCACTTGACCAGACACCGACACTGACACCGACACCGACAAAAGGAGGTCGTTTTTCGTTGTCTTGACCGTCTTGACCGTCTTGACCGACGATTTGATGATGGGGCGGCGTCTGCAAGCTATCTTTTAGCTGCTTCCAAATCCACAAGATTGTGCCTGACTATGAGCGTCAGCGCAAAGCAAGATGGCGGAACCAACTTTCAGAGACAGGGGATGCAGGAACCCAGCGGAAAGCCACTGGCCGCCCACTGAGGTGCCGTTGTCAGGACACACGGCCAGGTCGAACGGCGCCCAGAGATGTCATGATGATTTGCTCGCCTAGGCATTGTCCTTTCATCCAGCCGTGTCTCGGCCAACGGCCAACGCTGCTTTTACTGGGAGAGGCCAGTCAAGGGTGCCAGGTTTCAAGGTTCTCCTGACAGAATTTTCACCTATGATCCTCGTCCAGCTGGTGGCCGCTATCATCGTAAATAGCTTAGACGAGGTTAGAGAAGTCCGGCACTGGCGTCCTCCACTGACCTCCACTGACCTCCACCGACCCACTGGAGGGCCCCCCGCTCTTGTCCCAGTTGGCCAGCGTAGCGTCTTTCCCGCTGCCTGCGTTGTGCTGTATTTTCCGGGTGCTTGAGCTCTGCTGTGCTGTATCCTGCGCCGAAGGGGTGCGGTGCTGCGCTGGCACGAATGCCCAGACACGGCCATTTTTTACAGCCAGGTTGGCTACAAGCCCCAGCACATCGCCCTCAGCCACCCCTCGCTCTTCCCTCGTTCCCTCAACTTCGCTCTCTTGCCTCCCCTCCTCCCCACTCAGAAAATAGGAAAGCCCCCCCCCCATTCTTAGGCCACTTGCACTTGCCCCCTCCGGATTTCCCTCCCCTCCCGCCCCTCTACTCTTCTACAGCTGACTGCTCCTCATTTTTTTCCCATTCTCCTCCACCATTTACCAACTTGCGATCATCCACCCCTCACTACCAAATCAATCGCCCGTCTCCCTGACCGGCTCAAAGCACTTGGACGAGGACTTTGAGAGCCTCAACCTTCTCCCAGATTCTTTTCAATCAGGTTTTCACATGACTAGAATACATTCATCTCCAATGATTACATACACGACCAAGTCCACCGCAGACACCCTTTAAACCCCACGGGAGCGCGTGAGCGAGGAGCTAGGAGTCGAGAGCGAGAGCGAGAGCGAAAGCAACAACCAAATCCAACAGACGATATTCAACCATCGTGCTGTCGGGCCCAGTCTAATTGCCCGATTTCTGAGCGCTAGATTCCTGTCGCCTTCTGTTGCCATCCGCCGCACGGAATCGTGACGAGGTCTTCAAGATGCCCGGCGCAAGCGTAGCTGTTCTCCCGCCCCCAGCGGCCTCGACATCGTCCTCGCGAAAGGCCTCGTTGGCACCAGAACGAAAATACAAGTGTCAGTTCTGCAACAGGGCCTTCAGTAGGAGTGAGCATCGAAGTCGACACGAGCGATCGCGTATGTACCACCAGCCCCCCCCTTTGTTCCCCTCGCCATCGGATCGGTCATCACACCACAACCCCTCATTACTTCTAATCCCTCATGCATCCGCTAACTTTGATCTAGACACCAAGGAGCGTCCGTTTAAATGTATGAAGTGCAGGAGCACCTTCGTGCGCCGTGATCTACTTCTCCGACATGATCGCACCGTCCACGCTAAGGATGGCGGCATTCCCCTACACAGCGATGGCAAGCGACGTGCTGGCCCCAAGACTCGTGCGATTGGGGGCCCGTCGAAATCGACTCTCGCCATCGATACTTCAACCTTGGAGCAGATGGAAGCTGGCGGTGATGGAATTTTTGATGTTGAGGCTGCTGCGATGCTTGTGGCCGACCTTCACAAGGCGACTGTCCTGCGTGGTGATGAAAGCTCATACGAAGATAGTCCATCCATGGCGTACTCTCCTCACAACTCTATCATCGAGTCGACCGTAACGTACCCCTCCGGTGCCATCGCTTTGCCTCAAGTCCAGTGGGAGAGCTTCATGCCTCAGTCTGTGACTGAACCCAAGGCGCATTCTATTACTTCGAGTGCCTCCGGGTCTTTTGAATCACAACAGTCTTTCGTCAGTGGAAGCACTCTGCAGCCGCATGCCAACCAGCTTCCTCCCATCGGTGGTCAGAACTGTAACGGGCTTGTGCCAGCGCTGCAATCAATGATCAACTCATTGCCTAATTCTGGAACACCGATGCCCGGCCCCTGGACGGCGGAGTCATCTCAAGCTGGCTTCAAGGCCCCTCAGGTCTCTGGTGATGAAGAACGAAACTCCATCTTGGATCACATCCGCAACACCGACAGCGAGCATGCCATTCCCGAAGGCTTCCGTCTTCCTGGTCTTGGGTCGTTGAACCGTTACCTTTCAACCTATTTCGGTCTCTTCCACCACCACCTACCGTTCCTTCACCCGGCTTCATTCAATGCTACGAAAGTATCGCCGCCTCTACTGTTGGCTGTTCTAAGCATAGGCGCACTATACGCTTTTGATCAGGACCAGGCCTATATGCTTCATATCGGCTCAAAGGTCCTCGTCAACCAGTTTCTTCATAACAAGGAGAACTTTAGCTCGCGCAAGTGCCCTCTTTGGACTATGCAGAGCTCTCTCTTGAACATGATTTTCGCTAGCTGGAGCGGTGATCCTAAAGGCCTAGAGTGGGCGTGCTCGATCAAGAGTCTTCTCGCCAACATGGTCGCAGGCAACCGATATGAACTCAAACTTCGTCAAGAAGCCCGTGGTGCCGCGAAGCCGACTCGCTCCGAATGGGTAGAGGATGAGGGCTGTCGACGTACCTACTATGCTGTCTACATCTTCTTTGGTCTACTAACGATGACGTATAATCACACGCCTGCAATCAGCTTCAATGAATTTGAGGATCTTCAATTGCCTTCGACCGAAGCTCTTTGGAACTTGCAAGTTCCCGATGAGGTGACTTGGCATGAACAATTGAAGGGCTCACCGGCTGTTACTTTCATGGAGTCCCACGACAATCTTTTCCAGGGTGAAACTCTGAAATACAGCGCATTTGCGGCTCGTGTCATGATCAATGCCCTCTTCCTTGAGGTTTGGTATCACAAACGCAGCCCTGAGGCCTTGCAAGATGTTGTCACTGAGTACAAGTTGCGCCTCGCGCTGGAGACGTGGGAGAAATCTCTCGAGCTGTGTGAACCTGAGGCTGTGGTGGTTCCTCTCAGTGCTCCGCATAAGGGTCATCCACTCATCTTCAATGCTAAGGCCATGTATCGCAACGCGCGTGCCCGTCTGGAGGTAGATCTGAAAGCAGTACAAGAAGCGCTGCGCTACCACGACCCATACGAGGTTGCGGCAGCTATGTCAAACGCCCGAGATCGCGTAAAGCGCTCGAGCGAAATGATCAAGGTGATCCAGGAGTGCTACAATTGTATCGAGACGGCCGTTGTGCAGGGGGTTCGATGGGTTGCACGAACATCACCGACGAACTGGAGTGTGGAGCATCCCCTTTGCGGATTGGATCTTCTGATTATCCTTTCGCTTTGGCTGTATCGTCTGGAACATGACGAGGAGCCGGCGACACCGGAGGAACTGGCCATGTACAACAAGGTCCGCCAGCTGTTCGTCAAGGACCTGGATGAGAACTACATGACACAATTAAGCTCGATTGTGGCACGACTGTGGGGCTCCATGCTTGACGAAGTTGTTGTATGGGGGTAAGTTGTCTCAATTTCTCGCCTTCGGTTATGAGATGATACTAACAAAGTGTACAGAATCACACGACTCATGGGCGAGTCTTTCAAATTGCATTCGCAGGCGCTCGTCGGATACATCGACGACCCTGAAGCTTCCTCAAACGTCTCTACCCCTTCGATGACCTCGCAGGGGGCAGACGAGGATAGCGTGTACTAAAACTAATTGGCGATGACTGAAACGAACTTTCCTATGTGAGCCCTCGGTTCGGGCGGGGATTTTTCCTTTTCCTAAACATATACCTCTCTGCTTGATGGGATTGAGTGTCTTGGTTCTTTCTGTTGGCGCAAAGGTCTCGGGAGGGAGTTGGCCTTGTCCATTTTGACTCTTTGTTTCATTGTTTCCTTGAATTTCATATTCTCATCTCCTTCGCGATACCCGAGGCAGGGCGGGTAATCGTGCTGTCTGAAGTTGGTTTTGGTCTCGCTCGGCTTGCTGAGAGTAAGTGAGTGGATTTGATTTGTGTTTTTGCGCATGGCTACCATGGGCCACCGGTAGTAATTGGAGGGACAGGCCAAAGGGATACGGATATTCGCATGGGTTTCTCGCTCCGATAAGGGGATTTGGATCGTTGCGCAATGACAGCGCAGGCTGATGACTGCCGTGGCAGGACGATTGGCTGGTCCATGATGGAGATGTCGCCTTCTGTTTCCTCTGTTCTATACCTACGGCACCTATTGTTTTTTCTAATACCTGCAGCTCTCTCCCAACGTCTGGCATATTTGCGTCTTTAATTTTGGGCTAATTTGCAATTTCTTTGTTCAATTCTCCTCAATCTTGTTGGCTCGTGTTGGCCTTTTATTCTTTTTTTCTGTCTGTCATCTTGTTTCTCAGATACCTTGTTCGTATACAGATTGCTCGTTAGCGGCCATGTTTTGCGGAAGCGACAAGCCATACGCATTGGGACCCAGCGAGGCCCAGTCCCTTGGTGCCGCACACCGTCGAGAGGAGGCTGGCCCGCTCGTGTATAGATGATTAGTTTCGCATTGAACTACTTGATTTCCTGCCACCTGGTCCCCGTCTATGTCGTTAGCGTTATGTGACTTAGTGCATGGTTCTAGTTGTCGACAGCTCGAAGTAGTCGGGAGTCTCTGTCCATATGTATGTATAAAAATATGCGGTGATACATCGGGATGGGACGGCCCAGTTTGTGCTACCAACACGCCCGTGCGAAGGAAGAATGCATCAACGTCAGAGGACTAGATCCGTGGTGAAGAATTTCAATCAGCGCTTGGGCATCACCTACGGTGTTTGCTGAGAGCTCGAGCAAGGTTACCCAAAGATATCGAAGGATTGGCATCTGCGCCATAGTAGACTTGAGGTATCAGTTGCCCCTGCCTAAGATACCTCAGGTTTAGCAGATCCCCTTTCCTATTTAACCATGAACGGTGTTGAAGCACGGTAGTCACGACTCGAGGGCCTCGACCTGCGCCTTCGTCTCACAAGCTTCGGTCTCGACATTTCAGTTCTTCCGTCTCCACGATCCATGCTGCTCGGCTCAAACGCTGAGTCGGGACCCTTGATACAACGTCGGGATGGCGATGCTTCTCCTCTTGCTGGCCATGATGGCACGCCTTGCTTCAAGTCGCTGCGAATGCGGATATTCGGCCAAGCTACCAGGCAATCAAGGCCCGATGATTTTCATGGACTTGCTGGAAACGGACTTCACGCACGTCAAGGACATTTCTCAAAACTCAAATTGGATACGGCAACAGTTCAACGTCACCGCAAAGACTGGTCGAGGGGAGTATGGCAAGTCGTTTGTGCCTGAGAACATTTTTTCGAGACCGGTTAACAAAGCCAACACCAAGGCACTACCTCCCGAGGCTGCTGGGCTGGAGTTGATGGTTGGCAGTGAGGTTGGGGATGGTGCTGTGTCGGCTGCCGAGATTGACACGACGAGGTTGGATCTTCACTGGGGATCTTACCGGGCTGGTATGAAGACGACCGACGTCAATGGTACTTGTGCCGCCTTCTTTTGGGTATGTCCTTG
>JAMYIC010000079.1:0-18318 GCA_024112705.1 Microcera coccophila
ATATTTTAATCCTTTAATATATCTAATTAAGTATTATCTTTATAGCTTACCTTAAGCATAGATATCACAAGTAAGTATTTGCAAACTTCTAACTTGTAATTTTATTCATCGGTTTAGTTCAAACCAGGGACTACGCCATCACCTTTACTACTACGGGTAAACCTCCCCTTAACCCTCACTCCATGGTCTTTTACGAGGAAATGAGCCTACCAACCGGGCTTGCCACATCCTCTTCACGGACAGCAAGACGTCCAATGTTCTAGATGCACTTTCGTAAACGTTACCAAGCTCCGCCAGCGCATGGCAACAAATGTCTAGATAGGAAGGTATTTGACCCCTGTCACGCTTCTCCAGCTCTGATACCGCGGCATACACCAAGATGAGAGCCGCTGTGAATGCCATGTGGACGAGTAAGACATTTGCGCGACGTAGCGAATAGCGGAGTTCATAGCCTTTGATGAGCTTGGCAATGTCAATAGCAGATTGCACGCACATGCTTCGTGCATGCTCGTGTCCTTTGCCAACACGGGGATATGGCTGGATATAGCTTTTTGCAACGAAAGGACGATGCAATATCATGATGCAAAAAGCATATTGCATACTGCCAGCGAGCAGTCAGAAATTTGCAATCTGTCCTGATGGTGAACCTACTGTAAGATCAATGTATGTGGAAGACAAACGCCAGCGCTCAGGTCGTCCACGTTCAAGACTAGCCCTGGGGGCAAGGTTGACTTCCAAACGGCCAACTCGCTCAACGTGAGCTCGGCCAAAGCTTGCAGCTCAATCTTGCTGACATCCCTCCTGCAGTACCTGGTTACTGTTAGTCGACCATCAATCAGGGAGGCAGCTTCAATCCCACATCTTGTATCCGAGCTCCGACATGATCTCGTACAATGCGACCCAACGACCCGAGATGAGTTCCTGCGCGTCCGGCCAGGTATTTCGATCCGAAGCCTGAGTTCCGTACGGTGTCCAGAAGCCGGCCGGATATATCGACGAGTCCTCGGAAGGCCGCTTCACCGTGACGTTCTCGAGGTTGTTGTGGAATGGCCTTCCGAGATAGAAACCCCACATCCGATCTGTGGCGAAAGTCCCCCAAAACGTGGCCTTCCGAACTCGGGCCTCTGTAGCTGACACCTTACCACTTCCAACGTACGGTGTTGGATCGATGTGAAGACCCAAGTCAAATGCCAGCCTCATCGCCATGCCTGGACCGGTGGTCTTCGTCAATGGGGGCAAAACAAGATTCAGAGTATCAGAAGGCTTACCGCTGTACAACCAGCCGCGCGCGTCACGAGTGGCTCCTCCCTCATAGGTGCTTAGAATAGCAAGAGCCTGCACAGTGCTGAGTCGAGGCTCATCTAACTCCATGTCGAGAAGGTTCTCTGCGCGATTGGCGAAAAAATCACTCAACGGGCCCGGGAACTCTGGGTGTTTGCACGGCTCGAACGCTGCACCAACCGCGCATCTGTGAACTATAAGCAATGGCTAGGTCCTCTGCCCGAAATGGGGCGTCTTACATTGCGTTGACAAGAAGATCAGAATAAAGTCCTTTTTCCGTCGGGCTCAGGAGATATTCGTTGCGAGCAGCCTCAAAAGCGACTTGATCGACCACGTATAGACACGGGTTCTGCCACGTAAAATATAGATTAATCAAGTGGCCGACGAGTTCGTCGTCGACTTTGTGGCCAACACCTGCGACATCAAGTGCGGTTTGAACACTCATTCGTCGATTTCGGTCGGGAGGGTCATGCCCAAATTCGCCGTGTACCAAGTGAAGATTCGACGTGGCACCGTAGAATCTCCATTCACCATTAGAGATTGGCAACAACGTCCCCAGTCGCTCAGAAAACTGGTGCGTGACTCCTGCTGTATCCTCCTCTGTATGGTCTCCGTCGTCCTCTGGCAGAAAAGCTACAGCTAGGGGATCCGATCTATCGTAGTTATCCTGGAGCGCTGTGGGGCTTTCATCTACCAAGTAGGCAGGTAGTGAGCCGGGCGGTCCATCTCCAATGCCTGTGGATAGAGATGGTAGAGTGGACATGTACCATATCAAATCCGCATCCGTGTTCTGGTTTTGGGGGAAATGGTGTGATGGCGCAGTGTCGTCCGCTCCAGTCTGCGCGGTCACGTCTCCGAGCACCTCTGTGGGCGTCTTGGTCATCTTTGTCGAAATAGACGCATCGGAATGAAGATTGATGGTGCCGTCGGCTTCGGATACTGAAGCCTGAACTAAACTCTCGCCCGAGGGCATGGCATGGCTCAAATCAGCGGTTCCAGATGTGACACCATCCACGGTTATGGGAATGGACACTCCATACGACTCTGCCAGATGCCGTAACATGGCGCTTTCTTCTGCAATAGGCGTAGGGATATGTATGCCTTCGTGGCGCAGGCATGATTCCAACTGAGAAATACGACGCGAGCACACTTCAGCTACCTGTCGCAACGATATTCTGGGGAAAGGGTTAGCGGCGCGCGCAGAGACTGGATAGACGCGCGTAGCCAACGGACCTGCGTTTATCTACACGAACATTATAGGCACAATCACGATTTTTGCTGCTGCATATGCCACAAGCTGGACGTTTCCCGTCACACTGGAGAACGATATGATGTGAGTCGAATCTAGATACATGCAAGGACTTGACCATGTCTTGACTCACCTTGATCTTGCTCTCTCTGCATCGTGCACAGGCGCTCGCGATGTGACGTCGGGGTGCAGGTTGGTGAGCTTCAATATCCGACATGGTCAAAACCGCAAATGAAGGAGCAGGTGAAGAGTGAAGATGAAGCAGGGATGGCCCGGTTTGGTCCGTAACAGAGACACTTCCCTCTGGATTGCGGGGTTTCTCGTATGAAAATCTACGTGCTATTCAAGGCTACCGCGTCAGATAAACCCTATATGCGCATATAGGGTTTATCTAACATGCTATCCAGTCACATGACCGTCTCTCCGAGGCGCAGGGAACGTACTTTATGCGAAACCTCCCTCTCCAGATCCTCTTACACATGCATGTCCTGCTTTCCAACGAATTTTTGGCATAGCCTCTTACGGGGAAACGATAGGAATAGATTTAAAACAGAAGCTTACCCAGGCCACCACGAGTTCTAACGAGATAATGGATACTCCCTGTATCCCCGCGGTGTCGGAATCCATTTTCCGACACCTGCCCTACAGTGTATTCATTTTCTTCCATGACTTTCATTCACACCCACAGAAATTTCCTTCATCCTCGCAAGTTTGCTAGTGGATCGGCATTTTCCAGATCACCCGACCATCCCTTATTGGGGCCTTGATCGGGGCCGGGAACGGCCCAAGGTGAAAGTATCTCAATCAGTCTCTGTGGCTATTTCGTAGCCCAGACAGACCGAGGTATTATTGCAGGGTAGGCAAGGATCCTTGAATAACGATGGGCTAGTGCAGCTACATCCTCCTGAGGCCATCAACAACGTATGGCTCGCGAGGCTTTTTCACCGGCTTCATCTCGAGCTGCTACGCCGTCCAAAGTGGTGCAATTCTCAAAGAGTTGGTCAATTTCTTCCAGGGACAACTTCGCTGTTTCGATATAGAAGGTCTGGACAATGATAGCAAAGATTACGTTCGTGACTGCATATATTAGGTAATACTTCCACTGGATGTTGCTAATGCCGACTGGTGTGACCAACACCACAACATAATTGCTGATCCAATTGGTAGCTGTTGCGATACCGGCTCCGGCAATGCGCATTTGCTGGGTGTTGACCTCTGCTGGGTACAGCCAGGGAACAGCAATCCAAGACAGCCCAAAAGTTGTGTAGTATGCGAATATGAATGCGACGGCGACTGCTTGCCACTGCCCAGTGTTGACGGCCAGGCCGACCGACACCAGAGCGAAACAGAGAGCCTGTAAGAATGCGCCATGGACCATCATCTTTTTCCTTCCGAAAGACTCGATGCAGAGGGCGCCAACGCAGGTCGAGCACAACAGGTTGATGGCGTTACAGGCACCGAGGATGAGAGAGAGGTTCCGGTTCACACCGAGCGATGCGAAAACCACAGGCAGATAGTAGTTGACCACGTTGATACCTCCGAATTGTTGCATGAATTGGGTACCAGCGCCGAGAAGTATACGTCGAGTTGTTTGAAGGCGATCGTTCTTGACGAGGGATCTGAGGTGGAACTTGGGCATTTCTACTTCGTGTCTGAGATTCTCCAGCATCAGATCATACAGCTCTTTGGTCTGCATCTCTGGCCTGTTTAGTCCGCCCAGTCTCTTCAAGATTGTATACGCCTCCGTATTGCGGCCCCGCATGGCAAGCCACCGTGGCGAGTCAGGGAGCCAAGGCAGGAACATCACAGTGAGTCCAGCAAAGAAGCACTGGAAGGCTAGAGGAAACCTCCACGAGACGGGGTTATCTGGGACGTGAGACATGCCATAGTTGAGCCACTGAGCTATCACGTTGCCGACTTGGTTAAGACCCAACTGGAGAACCATGAACCGTCCTCGGTGACGGGCCTCTGCGGTCTCAGACTGCCATACGGGAATCGCAGTTGTATTCATGCCATTTCCAAGACCAGCCACGAAGCGCCCTATAATCATGACCGGGACGTGGTAGGCAGCAGTCTGCATGATGGCTCCAACTACCAGAACAGCGCACCCCCACGCAATGGTCACCTTGCGGCCCATCCTGTCACCGAACCAGATAGCGAATATGGCTCCAAAGAAGCAGCCGAGATCGTAAGTAGCCGTGATCTGGCCCTGAAGCGTTGGGTCGGGGTCGTTAAAGGTCTTGATGAAATTGTCGTTACCGAGGAGGGCACCACATACCCCTTGGTCGAAGCCGAATAGCGCGAAGCCTGCCCCTGAGGCAACGGTGATCATGGACATTAAAGCATAGCCTTGGAGGTTGTCGAGGAACATTTTGCTTGTCGTGCAAACTACGAGTATTGGTGGGGAAAACGAATCTTGAGAGAAATGGCTTAAGATGCAACAGAAACTCAACATTGCTTCTCGTCATCGGTTTCTATACACGATTTCATTTTCAACCTACTATTTCGGTCTCCCTATCATGGAAACCAGTATCCGAGTTACTGTGGAGGCCTCAAAAACCGGGGTTTCCGATGGTTTAAACTCAGACCCCGTGGGGAATTCCGGGGCCAGATCCAAAAACGTAAGCGTTGCAAGGATGGTTTACCTGGGCTAGGGTTGGTAGGCCGGTAAGAAATGAGCCGTCCGTGGGCGCGACGAGGTATCAGGGCCACAGTCATTATCATCACTTCTATCTGGACACATTCGCACCTACTAACCCGAAAGATTAGGGATCCGAGATTGTGTAGAGTAATTTGTGTAATACATTGTACAGAGTTTTCAAAATCTGTTTTGAAATTGTCAGCACTCAAAGACTTTTCTTAGGGCCAACGGACCATGACATACTCTGACAGGAACTTAAATGAATGCCGCCGGGTCAGGACGAAAGCAGAGACATAGTCTAGGCCGAGTTCCTTTAGCCCGATCATGAAGGGAGGAAGAGCTGGATGGACATGCTTATCCCCGTCATGAATGTGTATTCGCGAGTTCGTCAGATATCATTGAATCCGTTATGTAAATCAACCATGTGGTTAAGAGCCGAGGAGCGCGTCTTTCGTGCGATACTACTTTCTCTCACATTCTCATGACTAGATTGATGAGACGTGAGGATGCTGTCAAGGATGCGCCAGCATAACACGTCGTACTTCCTGATATTGTTAGTTTTCAAAAGTCAACAAACGTTCGCGTCACGAGAAAAATTAGAATCCGGATCCCGAGAAGCGCTCCAGGAACCCACTTCTACATCACCCACGATTAGGGTGTCTCTGAATATTGCTCGTAACTGTACCACATAACCTAAATTGCGTGGTACAAACAGATGTTCGAGGTGTCCGCCGAGGCTCCTCTACGTTCGTATTACTATCTAAATGGGAGGAAGAAACCTGGCAGCTCTCATTCTCTCCCAAGACAAAATATACCCTTCGGCTGTGTCAATCTCATCGCTAAAGCCAACGGAGCGTGTGTGAGAAAGATCATACTGCCTATCAAAGTCAAACTGCACCATCATGAAGCGAACATGCTGCCAACCCTGCTCATCAATGAGCTTCTCGTTAAGCCCATGTCTTTTGGCGACATCAACCCAAGTCTGCTTGTTCTTCTCGACGAAGTCCAACATAGAAGTGGCGCTGGCATCAGGGCCACCACCAATGAGACCAAAGTGGTCACAGAGCTTCGGCCAAACTTGGGCCCAGGTGACAGCCTTTCCATCTGCGACGTTGAAAACTCCGCCATCGCCACACTTATCGGGATGGAGGGCAGCGAGTATTTCCATCTTAGAGAGAATGTCTTGAAAAGTATCCGAATGTGTCGCGTGGTATCTATGTTCCCAACCAGGAAACGAAACTGCGGCACCTGTGCCATTGACCTCCTTAAACATTGTCAGGTAGATGCCAATACCTTGCGCTATATTCGTTGCGTTGGATCCTGGAGCAAATCCTACAATGCCATCCGGACGAATCTCAGAGAATGTCCATGCTTTCCCACGAGATAGCTTCTGGAGCAGATCGTACTGGGTGTAGTAGAAAATCTTGCTCACCCATGGCTCCGGGACACGGGGGTGAGTCTCTTTCAGAGGCGGTGCGATCTTGACCTCTTTGGGAAATTCGAGTCCATAACTGGGAGTCCACGTCAACCTCGACATAAATAATGAAAAGAGCAGAGATTGAATACCCTTTGCCGCCTGTCTGCAAGACTAAAACCTCAAACTTTGGCGAGAGCTTCTCCACTGTGCACACAGCAACTTCTAAAAGATGTGTATTCACGGATTTGAGTGTTTCGAAATTGTCTTTTGGAATGTACGCTGAGTCATGTTCAGCAGACTGCATAGTGGCTGCGAGACGATGTTGGCAAGCTGATAATCACCAGTAAAAAAGACATGTGAAACGGTATCAATGCCTGGAATGTTTTCCTTGAGCAAAGCAGCGACCTCATCAACC
Organism: Microcera coccophila; assembly: GCA_024112705.1. NCBI lineage: Eukaryota > Fungi > Ascomycota > Sordariomycetes > Hypocreales > Nectriaceae > Microcera > Microcera coccophila. The sequence goes on from JAMYIC010000079.1 coordinate 7,004, forward strand.
TTCTTGGTCAAGTCTATGCCTGAAGCCAACTGAATTCGATCGTCTTTTGGTATTCGCATCTGCTCAAGAGTGGTCGGTCGATTCGTGGTGCCGGTTATACGAGCGAAAGCTGTCGGCGAGGGATAAACCCTTGTTTGGTTCAGGAGAGACCAGCCGGAGATGCCGGAGGCGCCAAAGATCAGTGCATGAGCCATGTTGGGATGGTTGGGAGGGTTCGGGTTTGCAATATACTCCTCACACACGTAACCTGACGTGATGCATACCGTATTTTATGTCCCAGCTTGATTAATAATGAAATCAATTTTTCTTTTTCTTTGTAGCGTCATGCCCAAGAAAAGTGAATGCCGAGAATTAGTTAGGGGACGGAAGTCTGATGGGGCTATCGGAATACAATTCCCGATCGAGGCTTGGACTCAACGTCGGTTGAGGAAATATGAGATGGGGATAATGAGATAATAATGTTCGACGAGAGTCAAAAGGGTCCAAAGGTTAAGATTGACGCATATGGGATTCCAGATCGATACGTTCAATGTCTGAAAATGGACATAATTCAAGCTCAAGAGCTGCGAGGAGCAAAAGACCTTAGACAAGTATGTCGAATAACCCAAAAATCTACCTTTGTCATCAGGTCGGCAATTCACTTGAGACCCGCTGACAACGTTCGAGGTCACGAGGACAGTTGAACCTCCTTCTGACGATGAAGTGCAGGTTGCTATGAGGGCGACAACTCTTTGTGGCTCCGACCTTCACTATTTCACTCATTTCCGGAACGGTGACTTCTACATAAAAGAACCTCCGAGTCCAGGACACGAGTGTGCGGGTCTCGTTGTTGCCGTAGGATCAAACGTCGAGCGGCACTATGGCGTGCGAGTTGGTGATAGAGTCGCCGTCGAGGTCGGCATACCCTGCGATACTTGCGATACTTGCGAGCAATGCCTGAATGACAACTATAATGTATGCGAGAAACTGCGTTTCCGGAGCAGTGCCGCGTGTTTCCCCTCACTATCAGGGCACCTTGCAGCAACGCTTCAACCACCCGGCTAAATGGGTACACAAGTATGCGTCTTGTCTCGCGGACGAGTTTTTGTTTCCTTACTGACATTTCTGCGTGTCTAGACTGCCTGAGAGTATATCCTACGTCGAGGGCGCTCTCCTTGAGCCGCTCGCTGTTGCGATACATGCTGTTCGAAAGGCAGATGCAAAGCCAGGTGCAAGCTGTCTTGTAGTTGGAGCCGGAGCTGTAGGACTTTTGTGCGCTGCTGTCGCAAAGAACTCCGGATATAGCCCCGTTGTTGTGGCCGATATAGTGCAAAACAGGCTTGATTTTGCGCTCTGTAATGGATTTGCAGACAAAGTCGTTACGTTTCCAAATGGGCGGGCGAACGACATCGACGAAGGCTTGACTTTTGCTAAAGAAGACGCGTCTGCTTTGCGAAAGAAAGATGGAAACAAAGCTTTTACAAGAACGTTCGAGTGCACTGGCGTTGAGGCATGTGTTAAAACGTCCATCTACGTGAGCACCACGACTCCCAGTTTTTGGCTTATTTCGTGCCGATGCTTACATGATGGGCCAGGCCACCGGAAATGGAGGCAAGATACTTCTTATTGGAATGGGAGCCCCTGTTCAGACACTGCCGATATCCGCTGCAGCTCTAAGAGAAGTCGATTTGGTGGGAGTGTGGCGATATGCGAACTGTTACCCGAGCGCAGTCGAGTTGATGCAACGCGCTGGTAAGGAAGGTGTCCCCGATTTGAAGAAGCTTATCACGCATTCCTTCCGAGGTCTGGATGAGAGTTTGCAAGCTTTTGACATGGCCGCAAGGATCTGCGACGATAGTGGGAGATTGGTAATCAAGGTAGTGATAGAGAATGAGGGATGAAATCCTTGGTTTGAGTAGATTGCATCGAACCGCCAATTGCCGGGTTTCATCGTGATTGAAACGCAATCTCTGCGTGCGGATAATCTAAGACTTGATGAGCTTGTGTTCGTATAGAATTTGTGGTCGATAACTGTGTGTTTATCTCCAAGGTTGTATCAAGCCGGGCGCGTGTATATCTTAGAATCTCGACCACAACCAGCCTATCTAGACACATGCTTAGATGATTCGAAATCCAACAAGGGTATGCCAGTCCGACTTCACATGTTAGTGGCGAAAAGTGTACCTGGAGGCCAGCTACATGAATTCTTATACCCCTACATGTTCCAGACCTCGAAGGCATCTGATATTCTCGAACCGAGAACAGCAATTATCTATTCTATATTTAGCGGTGCTCTTCACTCACCCGTCGTGATTTAGTAAGCGGAGGTCGCATTTCCAGGTCGGAATCCGCTTTCCGGGACCTGGTTGAGGACTAACGCTGTGCGCCCCCGAGCTCAACCTACTTGATCCCCCAAGTAGAGGCACGCGAGCATAAAGCACCTCTCGCCGGGTCAATTCAGGTCGACCGGGTTCTTGCCTGGTACCCTTCCACAACTTGTTCGATAAACTTACATCCACGCCAGGGTAAGCTTGCACATTCACTCACTCAGTCCTCAGCATGCCCGCACCGACGAGTCATGCCTCCCGACGACTCCAAGTCGGAGTGGTGGGAATCGGACGTATGGGACGGCACCATGCGATGAACGTTCTTCATCGAGTTCCTCGAGCAGATCTCGTTAGCGTCTGCTCGCCGGCAGACGTAGACTTGATCTGGGCAGAAGAGCATTTGGTACCATATGGTGTTCGTGTAGTCCCCACCTTTCAGGAGATGATTGAGACACCTAGTTTGGAGGCTGTTATCATCGTATCCACGACTTACTTGCATGCCTCTCAAAACCGCCATGGCTTCAGGCAAAGGCTTACATGTACTCTGTGAGAAACCAGTCTGCCGGAGCTTAGACGAGGTAAGCAGTGTCTCGTGACTCGTACGCTATTCAAGTCGCTTACATCGCTACAAAGCTAGTTACTCTTGTCGAGAGGGTCGGGGCCCATCCCAATACGAGGCTAATGGTAGGCTTCGCCCGCAGATTCGATGAAAATTACCAACAAGCCCTCGACCAAATCAAACAAGGTGCCATCGGGCAGCCTGTCGTAATCCGCTCACAAGATTGCGACCCCCTAGATGAGAGCCCATATTACAAGCAGTATCTCAAGGACTCCGGTGGTATATTTGTAGATACTATCATTCACGACATAGATCTTTCCCTTTTCTTCCTCGGAGAGGTTTCCCAGCCCAAGTCTGTATCAGCTGTTGGCGTGGCTGCTATTCACAAGGAGATCGAGGCATGAGGTGATGTTGACAATGGCGTTGGAATCTGTGAATATTGGGATGGCAAGATCGCGTTTTTCTACAACTCAAAGACTGCAGCACATGGGTATGACAACGCCACAGAAATCTTTAGGACTTCAGGGAAGCTTTCGGTTCATCTCATACCAAGACGCAATACTATTGAGCTTTGCGACAAGGACGGGTTAGTCAAGACATTTGCGCGCCATGGCTGGTACGATCGCTACGCATCGGCATTCGTCGGGGAAGCGAACGGATGGGTTGATGCCCTTCTTGATGATCAGCCTTTGCCTGTGCCTTTACGCTCGTCTCTAACCTCTCTGAAGATCGCAACTGCGCTTCAGGAGAGCTTGAGGACTGGTAAAAAGATATTCCTTGATAGACAAGGGGTTCAGGCGAAGGATTGATTTCTCTTGCTCAGCAACGGCTTCTTAGCGGGTGTTGCTGTCCTTGACGTGCGGATATTGATCACATCAATTTCAACAGCAAAGTTTATTGAATTCTTTTCCGAACCTTCAATGATACTTCCAATCCAGATTCATAGTCTACGATAGGTGTATCTCATGATTGTCACCACAGGCAGGCCTTAGAAAGGCTACGCCTCGTTTTGCTTTTCCTCATGTAGCAATATGGCCTGTCAACGGGCTCGTAATCACTGCCATCAGCAATGGCTTCGTAGGTTCCACCAGCTCGTCTGATCGTTTTTCTGAGATAGATATTTCCGAGCAGCAACAACCAAACCAGTCATGAGACTGGGATCTCAGCACAAATATTCAGTTAGCTCTGGGAGCCAGTAGCTGATGGGTGCGATAATCCTTCACTTCCACTGTCGGTCCATGATGCTCGCCCAGCAACTTTGATAACCACAGCCGTGCTTCTCGCACACCATATAGATCTGCTTTTCATATCCTCCAGAGGAATTATTTGAACTCGCAATTACGGACAACTAAGCAATTTGAGACAGCACTTCTACTAATGCTAAGTGGCATGAAACCCGTGATAGTAGCTTAAGCATTACATCGAGGAGGCTAAGATCTGAATGTCGGCTGGCTTATATAATCGCCCGAACTCTATTCGTAGTAGCTGAAAGCCATTGGAGCTCGTATATCCCGATTAGGTGGCAGACTTTTATATTTAGACATCAACACAGAGCTTGCGCCACTTCTCTGGTGCATCCTTGTCGCGAGACAACTTCAAACCAGTTCAGTTTCGACGCATCATAACTCAAGTATGATGATACAGCTGCTTACTTGGAGAGCTGCCAAAAAAGTTGCCATATGAGGTTTCCGTTCCCTCCCGTTCTTAAGAGCACCATTACAAGGGAGAAAAATCGTAGAAGCCAGCATTAGGATCAGATGTTCAATTACCCACCAATGTGTGGAAGATGGTGCCCAACGAGTCCATCACCACATCGGTGACGTACGAACGAAACTGTCAAGACTCTGAGGACTAGAATGAAGACACTTTCAGCAGTATGAGAAAGATATGCATCATTTGTAGGGGTTGGGATCTACGTGACAAAGGCTGAAACCGGGCAAAGACGCAATTGACATAACATGAAGCGAAACACAATGACAATATGCATTCTTTAGCTTGGTATACGCAGTCGTTTCAGCTCCGGCCAGATCGATGCAGCCGTCCATACATCGATCGTTTTCCAATGAAACCGGCTTTGCCAACGCCACATGAGAGCAACTCAATAAGAGCTTGGCTGTCAGCCTTGATGGACTCTTCAAATTGCTGTCCCCAGATAATTGCATAGAATGTGGAGGATCCATAGTGTCCATCGCACCCGTCACCAAGGTAACTAGCACGAGTCAGTTGAAGCGACAGAAGGCGAGTAATGCTGCAATTGTAGAAATCACTATCAATTGCAGTATAACGTTCGCCTCGATGCTATGGGTTCCGGTATGATGAAGATAGCAATGAAGGGTTGGATTTTAAGAAACCCAAATGAGCTATTATGGGGTCGAAGGCGCCTGACCGGACGCCAGGTAGGTATTCTCACTTGACGCCAGTTCAGCATTAGCATTGAGTCCATGAAGATCTTGGCCGAATATCCTGCGAGTCCGTGACGCTGCTCAGCTCTTAGTTTAAGCGCTCGGCTAATCCTTCTCTCACCCTTCTTGTTTCATGGGTCTCCTTACATATTTGAGCAAATTTATAATTACTATTTAACTTTTCTACTAGCCACATAATCACGAGAGGCCTAGATGCTTCCCTTTGGTAAAACGTTAACTTTTTCACTACTTCCCACTGGCGGTGTAGTCATGGCAGCTACACTTATCAGCAATACAGGATGTATTTAGAGATCACCGATTTTTCGTCCCCGTATCAGCACGAGAGTTACACTGCTTGCCCAGCGACGAGGCACTCTCAATTGCGGGACACTCACAGTCCTACATTTCTGGGATGAAGTAATTTTGTTATTGTGAATTGTAGTTTGATTGCTATTACAAACTCAGCATGTTCAGTTCATAGAGACATTCGGAGCTGATACCGGTGGCGTCACCGTCGAGCTGCTACGGAAAATAGACGGGATCGGTATTCAATGAGTTTTAGCCGGCGATGGGTCCGATCATGGTCTGTGGTTATGACTTGAATCGATCAAGGTCTCCTCCTAGGCTCGGAAACTGGTCGAGTTTCCTGGGAGGCTGATTTCGGAGTGTGAATTCCGAGCCGCTAATCCCATCTCAATCGATCCGCGGTAATTACATCAGATAACTCAACTCGGTACGGACCGACTTGATAAAAGCAATTGGTTCCCCGTGTGCATGCATGCATCGTACACACAGCTTTGAGGCAGGGTCGGACAGCAATCGCAAAAACTTGTTCACAATTCCAGCCAAAATGGCAATGCGCGATCAGGACCTGGAGTCGTTGGTGCCTTTTAACCCAAGTAAAAAAGGCCGGAGGCTGGCCAGAACGCCTCGATGATGACGACCAAGCCGTCCTAGTGCTGCAAAATCTCATATTCGACATTTGTAATCAGAACAGTGGCGGGCACGGCGGATCAGCCATTGGTGTTGCACTGTACAAGCACACAATGCGCTACAATCCATCGGATCCAACATGGTTCGATAGGGATCGCTTCGTCCTTTCCAATGGTACGTTTTGGGAAGATTGCCATCGGGCGTATCCTTGCAGCTATTGTTAACTTAGAGGCTTACAGGTCACGCCGCCATGTTCCTGTATGCCTTAAACCATCTCGTCGGGTACGAAAATTGGACGATGGAAGAAATCAAGGGTTATGGAAATGGTTACACGACTATCTGCCACGCCCATCCGGAGATTGAGGTCCCAGGAGTCGAGGTTACCACAGGACCGTTAGGTCAGGGTATCGCTAACGCTGTCGGTCTCGCTATTGCAAGCAAGGACCTCTCTGCACGCTTCAACCGACCCGGGTTCGACGTCAGCGCCTCCCGTATATACTGTATGACTGGAGATGGCTGCTTGATGGAGGGAGTAGCCCTCGAGGCGATATCGCTCGCCGGAAACTTGCAGCTAGATAACCTAGTGGTTATCTACGACAATAACCAGGTGACTTGTGACGGACCCCTCGACTGGATTAATGTCGAGGATATCAACGCTAAGATGCGCGCAAGCGGGTGGTATGTTCTGGAGGTGCATGATGGCTCATACGATGTCAAGGAGCTTGTCTCAGCGCTGGACTTCGCAGGAACTCTGGCCAAAAAGCCAGTTTTCATTAACGTCTGCACAGTCATTGGTCTTGGTACCTCAACCGCAGGGACATTCAAGGCGCACCATGGCATCTTCGACGCGAAAAGCGTGGCTAAATCGAAGCGTTTAGCGGGGCAGGGTCCCTCGATAACGCATCGAATACCTTCTGCCACGTTGGAGTACTTCAGAGAGAGGAAGCAACATGGCCAAAAGCTGCAAAGTAGATGGGAGGACCTGATCAAACGATATCATTCAGCTCACCCCAAACTAGCCGAGGAGTTTCGGAAAAGACGAGCTGGTGAGAATGGGGATGAGTGGCGCAGAGCTCTTGAGAGGGTAGACTCAAAGCAGTTCAGTAGGAACGCCACGCGCGAGGTGAATGGTTTTCTCATGGAGAGCATATGGAAGACACATCCCGCGCTCGCTGGAGGTGGTGCGGACCTGGCCAACTCCAACAAAATCACATATGAGGCTGCCCAGGTATTCCACCCATCTGTGGGGTATACAGGGCGCTACATACGTTACGGTATTCGTGAACATGCCATGGCATCCATCTCGAACGGTATAGCGGCCTATAACCCGGGTACGTTTCTTCCTTTCACGGCCACTTTCTTCATGTTTTACATCTATGTAAGTTAGCTTTCCTCCTTTGAGAGTTGGGTGGAATTACCCTCACCTTGACTTGAGGCTGACACGGATACCATTCATTACCAGGCTGCTCCGGGCGTTCGAACGAATGGGCACCTTGAGCCATCTCCCTGTCATTCACTTGGCGACGCATGACTCGTTCGCTGAAGGTCAAAACGGCCCAACTCATCAACCTGTCGAACTGGACTCCCTGTATCGCGCCATGCCAAATTTGACTTATATCCGACCATGTGATGCAGAGGAGGTGATCGGTGCCTGGCTGCTTGCTCTCTCTAAGACCACGGGCCCTTCTCTCCTCTCGCTCGGTCGTGATCCAGTTGGACCAATCCCGAACACGGATCGGTTCAAGGTTGTCCGGGGTGCATACATCATCCAAGACGCAGAACGACCTGATCTCATTCTCGTTAGCTGTGGTACTAACTCGCGTTATGCTCTTACGGCATGCGAAAGTTTAACTGCCTCTGGAGTCGTCACACGGGTGGTTAGCGCCCCGAGCTTCGATCACTTTGATGCGCAGGATGAGTCGTATCGAGAGGGTGTGTTTCCGTTGGATGGCACACCTATCGTTAGCATCGAGGAGTACATTGCAACGACCTGGGCGCGCTATGTGACGGCAAGCATTGGTATGAAGGGTTACGGGTACTCCGCTTCCAATGCAAGCAATTATAGCCGATTTGAACTGGACTCAAAGGGAATAGAGGCTAGGGTCAATACGTATCTCAAGGCCCTAGGTGGACAAGATGCCAGGAAGGCTGGTTGGCGTGCAATTGAGGCCGAAGAACAGTGCATTGTTTTACATTTACAAAATTGTTGTCATCACCTCGTAACTATTGTGCGTAGCAATTATGATGATGCAGAAGAGAACTTGATTGAGTGAGTTTAGGATTAACCCCTTCATTTCTATGGCTTAAGTGTACAGTAGAATCGGAAATTGGATCCCGAAGTCTGCAGCTATATAGGGTTGACCAATATTCAGCGTCATTTTCTGCATTGCGTCCGCAAGGTACGAGAAACCTCCCGCACGCACCCAAGCACTTCCCGGTTCTCGTTTGTATTTTCAACGTACCCGTGTGATAAACACAGCATGTCCCATATTCTTTCTGAAAAAGTGATTGCGTGAGTTTGATGTGAATACCTCCTCGAAATGTCCGTAGTGCTAACAATTACAAGCGTCACTGGCTGCAGCTCTGGAATAGGGCGTGCGATGGCGGTCGAATGCGCGCGTCAAGGAGCAAAACTCGTCCTTCAGAATCTTGGCGATAGTCAATCATCGACAGATATGGAAAGCCTGAGAGACGAGCTTGGAAACCTCGGCAGCCAGAACGGCAACTCTCCTCAATTCGTGGAAGTCGCAGCGAATGTGGCTAATCCAGATGCTGGTGACCAGTCAGTGCCCCTGTGCCATGCTTGTATGCGCTCAAGAATCGTACCATCGTAGCTTATCATACTCTATAGAATTGTCGAGTCGGCGGTTTCAAAGTTTGGTGCGATCAATGGCATCGTTCACAATGCTGGCATCTGTCAATTCGAGGATTTTCTGGATGTAACGCAGCCGCAGCTGAAACACCACATGGACGTAAACTTCAATGGCCCATTTGCCATCACACAAGCCGTTGTTCGGCAGATAAGAAACAGAGCTCCGGAGGCTCTATAGTCTGCATCGCCTCTGTTGCGGCAGCAATGGGAGCTGAACGTCTAACGCACTACGCATCTACCAAAGCGGCAGTCTTGGGGCTGAATGCAAGCTGTGCGGTAGCGTTCGGGAAACAAGGTGTTCGTTTCAATTGCGTTAGCCCAGGAACAATCGAAACGGCAATAAACAAGCAAGACTTGGCAGGACCGAAGAGAAGCTTGATGGAGGGAAGAGTTCCGCTCGGACGGTTAGGTATTCCAGAGGACATCGCGAAGCCTGTCGTTTTCTTCCTGAGCGACATGGCGCAATACATCTCAGGACAGAACTTGATCGTCGATGGTGGAGCCTCGATCTACTATCAATAGTTATTCTCAAGTAGAACGTACCGTTCCAAATCGTACGCATTTCCATATGACGCCCAGAAAACTACTCCAGTACCTGATCCTTCCTTTTTGCTTGATTTGACCCAACTCCAGAAAGGAGTACTCCATTACGAAGCAGTCAGTAACGCGAGACTGCTCAGTGAAGGGTCTGACCCAGCGGAGGGATAAAAGTGTGGCAAGCGGAATTCTCAATGGGACTCGCAAGTGGTCCAAGACAAGCAAATACTCGGAATCCGCCGTTTCCGGCTCACACGTCCAAAGCTAGCGGGGCTGGGGGCTTGTGTTTTCCGTGAAGGGGTGGATCGGCCTACCCAACTGGATGGCGCTCGGAAATCGGTTCCCGATTAAAGGTCGTTGATCACACGAATGAAGCTCCTTGACCATGACGATACTTGAAGTAAAGGTATTTTCCTCTTATTCTTCTTACCATTGTTGTGTCCTACTATCCAGTGACTTGAATCGGCTTGGATCATTCACTTGATCGAGCAGAACTAGTGCTATTTGCATTTCTTGTTTTTCGCTTGATAGAATATCCAAGTGAGCCACCTGTTGCTCCGCCCTAGGCCTATGTCTACCTCGAGTCTAATCTGACATTCGGTCGTACAGATGACTCCCTTGGCTATTATCGTTGGCGCCGGACCCTCTGGCATTGCCATGGCCCACAAGATGAAGCATGAGCTTGACTTCAACGACTTCATCATCTACGACAAGATGGACGGGGTCGGGGGGACCTGGAGAGCAAACTCTTATCCTGGCTGGTAAGTCACCATAACTCTGATTCGACACCTGACCAAGACCATACTCGCGTGTATTCTACATGGGGCCTTCTGACCTGAGCTAAAGCGGCTGCGATGTGCACTCCCATCTGTATTCGTTCAGTTTCAATCTCAAACCCAATTGGTCGAAACAACTCGCTGAGCAAGAAGAAATCCTCGAGTATATTGAAAGCACAGTGGACAAGTTCCAGTTGCGCCCGCACATCGATTTTTCGGTCGAATGTCTCGGCGCACAGTGGGATAAACCAGAAAGGCAATGGCATGTGAGACTGAGGGACCTTAAAACGGATATCACTTTTGTCCGACAAGCTACTATGTTCATTTCAGCTGTGGGGGGGTATTTCTATTCCGAAAGATGTTTGTCGCTCTAGATGATGTATCCCTCTTGGAGTAGTGGCTAATGTCTCGATACGACAGGTCAATTTTGAAGGGATGGAATCATTCAGCGGCCCAATGTTTCACACCGCTCGATGGAGACACGATTCTAAATACGACGGCAAGGGAGTGGTCATTCCAGCACTACCTTTCCAAGCGACTAAATACATGTTTCGCTGACACCAAAGACAAGGCCGTGATTGGGAGTGGATGCAGCGCCTTGCAGGTCATTCTTGCGCTCGCAGAGTGAGCAGCATCCGTCATCCAACACGCACGCAGCCCCGAATGGTACCATGCCCCTCCCAACCGCCGGTTCACCAGTCTAGAGAAATTTCTTTTCCAATATGTGCCTGGACTTATGCGTTTGCATCGCTGGAGCATTTTCTAGGATGTTGACAAGCAGTCCTACTCTTATAGAGGAACAAAGGCAGGTGTGCAACAGAGATTGAGGGAAGAAGCAACGGCTCGCTAGTACCTCTTCAGGCAAGCTCTAAAGAAATACCACGATACACTGGTTCCTACATTCGAGCTTGGTTGCAAAAGAAAGACTGC
>JAMYIC010000781.1:0-11271 GCA_024112705.1 Microcera coccophila
AGTGAAGAAGAGACCGAGGAAACAGTCTTAAACTTTGCTCCGGCCGCTGGCGTAGAGTACTTGTTTGTATGCCGCGGTAAAACATCGGGCAAGTCGTTTGGTAGACAAGAAACGCCGTTCGTGAACTCTGTCAGTGAGAGATTTTCTGCCCAATAACGTTTAAGAGCCACGAAGTTAATCTTCACTGCATCTCCCACAGGTCGAATGAAAAAAAACCAAAAAACTTCCTCACTATCACCGATTCCTATTTCTCAAAACCAAACCAGATTAGCAACCGAAACTGCTTGCTTCATGGTATTTTGCATAATAATCAACAAGCAAAAGTTCTAACTTGCCCCGTATGGCTGAACAAACCCAGGCTGCCCAGGCCAAAATCGAGGAGCTGCAGCAGCAAATCCAGCAGCTCCAGACCCAAGCTCCCCAGAAGAGCCCATACGATACCTACCAGACACCCCTAACCAACCGCTACTGCAGCGATGAGATGACGACTCTGTTCAGCCAAAAGTCTAGGTATTCGACCTGGCGTAAGCTCTGGCTAGGCCTTGCTGAGGCTGAGGTAGAGCTGGGCATCAACATCATTACACCTGAGGCTCTAGATCAGATGAGAGCCCATCTTACCCTCACTGATGCCGATTTCGAGGCTGCTCGCGTGGAGGAGAAGATCAGGCGCCATGTATGTTACCAATTCTGTTAATATAACTCTCATTTTCATGGAATTTGATGTACTGACATGGGTCTGACTAGGATGTCATGGCTGTAAGCTACCCCCTCCTTGCGACAAGACACCCCCAGATCAGCTAACACTCAAGGCAGCACGTCCATGCCTTTGGGCTTGTTGCACCGGCTGCTGCTGGTGTGATCCATTACGGAGCAACTTCATGTTACGTGGGTTTAATAAATCATACGGACTCTCTCGACGAAGCTGACCAAATCAGGTGACCGACAACGCTGAGCTCATCATTATGCGTGATGCCCTTGACATCTTGATCAACAAGATCGCCAAGGTTATCGCTAACCTTCAGGTTTTCTCTCTTAGATGGAAAACAGAGCCCACGTTGGCCTACACTCATCTGCAGAGCGCTCAGCCCATTACTGTTGGACGACGCTCCGCCCAATGGCTTCAGGATTTGATGTTTGACCTTGAAGCTCTTGAGTCTGTCCGCAACAGTCTCAAGTTCCGAGGCGCCCAAGGAACAACCGGAACTCAGGCCTCGTTTCTGGAAATATTCCAAGGCGACCATGCCAAGTGTGATGCTCTTAATGAAAAGCTTTGCAAGCGCTTTGGCTTCCCGGCGTGCTACGACATCTCGACCCAGACCTACACCCGAAAGGTCGACTTGATTGTGTCCAACGCCGTTGCCGGGTTGGCATCCACAGCACACAAGGCCGCGACCGACATCCGCTTGCTCGCCTCATGGAAAGAGATTGAAGAGCCCTTCGAAAAGTCCCAGATAGGAAGTTCGGCGATGCCATATAAGCGCAACCCTATGAGGAGTGAGAGGATCTGCTCGCTTTCCCGTGCACTGATGGCCAAGCCGTCATCATTTGCCAATACGCATGCGACGGCTTGGATGGAGCGCACACTAGACGATAGCGCAATCAGACGTATGGACATTCCAGAGATGTTCCTACTTGCCGACTCGATTTTAATTGGATTGGATAATGTTTCCGATGGACTTGTCGTCTACCCGGCCCGTATTCGGAGTCGATTCCTCGAAGAACTCCCATTCATGGTCACCGAAGCGGTGAGTAGCGTCCCCTTAGAGCTGCAGCCAATCTCATCATGTTGGAATAAGCTCGCAAACGTTGCTCGAAGCGATCGTTGCGAAGAGCTCTGGCTAACAAGCGATAGATTATCATGAAGCTCGTGGCCAAGGGTGCCTCTCGTCAAGAGTGAGTTTCTGCTTTATAATTATAACAATGACCGATACTCAACATGGTTTAGGGCGCATGAGGAGATTCGAGTCCTTTCGCACCAAGCAGCGAGCGTAGTTAAGAATGAGGTATGCAGACCCCTCTCTTTTATCTGGCCTAACTCGCTCTATCTGGGACTATTTGCCCTCTTGCTGAACAGATTGCTAAATGAAACTGCTCATATAGGGCAAGCCGAACGATCTTATCGAGCGTATTCGCAACACCGAGTACTTTAAGCCCATCTGGGGTGACCTCGACTCTATGATGCAGCCCGAGCTCTACGTCGGCCGCAGCATCCAAATTGTTGAAAAGTACTGCGGAGCCGGTGGAGCTGTGGAGAAGGCGCTGGCGCCGTACCAGCAGTACATTACTGGGTCTGCTACAGCGCAGCTAAATGTTTAAACTAGCGTTGAACCCAAGTCTCAATGAGTAGCAGGTAGTCTATGAGATGCACTCCAAAAGGCCTAAATGAGCCTCGTAACGGGAAAACTAAGGTTGAATTAGTGTTTTAAAGTTAGAATGGCCACAGCGCAGTCATAGTCTTCGTTCAACAGGGCTCCTATAGGGCTAGTAGGGCATTGGAGCCTTACCGCACTCAAAGAGATCTACATGTCAAACTTAGGGCGCGTGCCTTGTGGAGCAGCTATTTGCCAGCACCTAAACGCTTCTTTTCAAATGTACTCGCTCGAGGTATAAAAGTTTGGTCCGTCCCAGGCCTAATCTTCTCATGCCGTGACGTACGTCTGCTCAAGGACATCTTGGGGTGTTCGAATTCCGTCTTGATGCCGTCAGCTCCGCACGAGCTTGAGTCCTTCTCAACACAATCTCGGGCAGTAGAGATTCCGGATCTCGACGCCTTGTCGCTGGAAGAGATCTCAACAGGTCTCCACGAAAGTTCGCTCCCGCCTGCTGATGGTGGCAAAGATGCTTGGTTTTTCTTGGCAGCTTGTTTCGCCCTAGAGGCCTTGACATGGGGTAAGCTTCGATCAGTATAACGAGTCCAGCTGTTTTCAACTGCGTTGAGGATTGGTTGTAAAGCTCGAGAAAAAGAGTGCTGATGGTGCATGATCAGGGTTTCCATTCGCATTCGGCGTGTTCCAGGACTACTATAGCACCCATGAGCCCTTTGCAGGATCCCCGCAGATTGCCGTCATCGGAACCTGCGCCATGGTAAGTGCATCAGATGCAATCCCAAGGATATCCAAGCTGATGCGTTATTCTGGAAGGGAATCATGTACCTGGACAGCCCGGTCCTGATGGCTCTGCTAAGATTGTATCCTCGCATGGGTAGATGGTCTCCCATTCTCGGGCTCGTTATTATGTGTGGATCCATTATTGCAAGTTCTTTCTCGCAGACAACGACACACCTCATCATCACCCAGGGTGTGTTGTTTGCTATCGGCGGTTCCATCTCATACTGCCCTTGCATCATCTACTTAGACGAGTGGTTCGTCAAACGCAAGGGTCTGGCGTACGGCATCATGTGGTCTGGCACGGGCTTGGCCGGCTTTGCTTTGCCGCTCCTACTACAATTCCTCCTGAGCGAGTACGGATTCCGTACGACTCTACGCGTGTGGGCTGTCGTGACGTTCGTCCTCATCCTGCCACTGGTGTTCTTCATCAAGCCTCGCCTTCCATACACAGCGACTGCTCATGTCAGCCCGTTCAAGCTCGGCTTCACGCGGAGCCGCGTCTTCCTGCTGCACCAGGCTGCCAATATAATCCAGGCTCTGGGCTTCTTCCTCCCGGGCATCTTCCTCCCATCATATGCCCGGCGAGAGCTCGGCGCTAACGCTTTCCCTGCGGCCTTGACGATTCTCCTTATCAACGTTGCCTCGGTCTTCGGCTGCATCGCAATGGGATCCCTCATCGATCGACTACATGTTACAACTTGTATCATGATCTCGACTGTTGGTACCACCATTGGTACTTTCTTGTTGTGGGGAATGGCAACCAACCTCCCCGTCTTGTATATCTTTTGCATCATCTATGGACTCTTTGCCGGCTCATACACTTCCGCTTGGCCTGGAATCATGCGCCAGGTCACCTCCACTCCAGCCTCTCGGCTCGGTGGTTCCGGGATAGACATGGGCGCTTCATTCGACCCGACCATGGTATTTGGCTTCTTGGCGGCGGGAAGAGGTGTTGGAAATGTTGCATCCGGACCTCTGAGTGAAATTCTTTTGAGAGACATGCCATGGAAGGATCAAGCGGCTGGAGGTTATGGTAGCGGCTATGGAAGCCTCATTGTCTTTACAGGCACAACAGCTCTGATAGGAGGTGCAAGTTTCTTATGCAAAAGGGTGGGTTGGATGTAGTCCATATCCTGGTATCAATATTTCGCACATGGCTGGATTATACAACTGCTGATGCTCAAGATCCATGCCCTAACCTTGACAAGAGGTTCTGAACGAAACTCCGCCACCATCGCGCTTGAACTTAACCCATCCATGCTTAGGCATCTTCGTAGCTAAGCGAAGCCATAATTCAGAAGACTTGAAAAGACATTTTTATCTCCTCCATCTGTGAATTCCAGCCATCGACTTCAAGGTCCTCGGATGGAATACCTTCTTCAACAAGTTGAATTGAGGCCTCACTTTAGAGATCTTCTGGATTAAACCTAAAACAAAAGGCAGTTTACATCTTTATCTTTCTCTTGAGGAGAGCCAAAGCCGATTCGTTGTTTTTGACGTTTAGTAAGGACATGAGCTCGTTATGCAGCGCAAGTGAATTGATATCACTGTATTCCGTGGGAATCAAGATCAGCTTTTGAGTTTTAGAGTAAAACTCATAGGCCCAAGAGTTGATGCCAAGCAGTTGATATAGACGTCCGATGTTGTAGTAAGCCTCAGCCAATGTTTGAGAATCCGCTGGACCCTGATTCTCGCAGCTAAGCTCCATGTACCGCGACATGAAAGACTGCCCCTGAAGCAGCAAGTATTGCCGGTTGGTCGACTGGCGTTTTAGTCCATAGTGCACGTAAGCGAGGCCTAGGCTTAGATTGACCATCTTGTTTTCCGGATCAATCGCTCGAGCGCGGAGAAAATAGCCTATCACTAAGGTCAAAAAGATGTCCTGAAGCTCAACGATAGGAACATGTTCCATACCTAAAGCATATGTATAGCTTGTCGAAGTGAAGAGAATGTGGCCATAAAGCATCAATACGCAGATATCGAGAGAGACGTCTGTCAAAGGCTTATCCAGGACTCCCGTCGAGTCAAAAATTCCCGCGTGAGCATCATCCATAGCTTTGATCTGACGCAGAAGGTACTTCTGGGCAGGACCGGATGTATACCACGAGACCGGTGACTGGCACAGGCAAGACAGCAGAGCGAACATCCGGTACGAGTCTGACATAGCACCATCCCGCATCAATTGCCGCGCTGTACTAATACATTTTTCTTCGTCACTGGTATAGATGGCACATACTAAAGTCATTAGCGAAAGAAGAACGCTACCATCGACGAAAGTCTTACCGCTCCAAGCAACATGGATAACAAACCCATGCTCTGGCGCTTGGAAAGCCGTTGAATCCCTCGCCGCTTCGCAGACCTGATACGCTTCATCCCTTCGTTGTGCGATCGCTAATCCGATCGCGTATTCGAGAAAAAGGTCAAGCCACTTGTCAAATGAAATCCCTTGGTGATTGTCCTGCTTACTGAGTAAGTCTTCTTGACCCTCGTGTCCAGCATGCGGTGCTAGGGCTACGAGCAAATATTGTTAACACATATGAACATACAGCACTCAGCTAGCGGTGTTGGGGAACTCACTGCGTGCGAGCCTTTCGTACATCTGAGATAGCTCGCTCTTTGGCTGAGCAGACTCGGATTGCTGAAGAGAAGTCTTTGAACCTAGGAAGTGTAAATACTTCTCCCAGGTGTAAAACTTTTTGAGTGATCGAAAATCATCAACAAGTTCCTTCGAAGATGCCATCCAGGACGAAACCAGGTCATCGCGACCTGCATTGATCTGTTGTCTGAGCCTTCGAACAACCTCGTATTGTTCAGTCAGCTTCAGTGCCCGGGCTTGCTCATCCTTGCGACGTTTGTCGGCGCCCGCAAGTCGCTTGGGTCGATATCTTCGAGGGATGATGCTCCTTGCTGAGGCGGCATCCAGTCTTAGTTTTCGGGGGTCTCGCCGACGAACAGCGTCTCGTGGTCGAGGGACACGGATTTCTAACTGGGCGGAGGATCGAGTGATTGTCTGGCCCACAGCATCTTTATCAACCTCGATGCCTTGTCCCCGAGCTTCCCGAAGGGCCATTGCTTCGGCTGCAAGGATCAGCGCTTCTTCCTCTTCTCGAGCCTTTTCGTACATGTTTGCAAGTTCGATTCGGGCTTCAATGTTGTCCTCATCCGCATCTATAGCTGCTAGAAAATGCTCCTCGGCGATAGCGTGTTCTCCCTTCATGGAATAACACCTCCCTAGCTGTAGGAATATTGCAGCATCGTTGCCACCGGGGATGTCTTGCAATAGTTCATAGTAAGTTATTGCTAGCGAGGCGTTGTCACGAAACATCAGCGCTTCCGCGATGTCAAAGACTAAATCGGGGAAATCGGCGGCGAACTCCTTTGTGTGTTCTGAAGTTGGATCCAGCCACAACAAATGTTTCTGTAGTAGATCATCAGCTGCGTTATTTCATGGCAAGAGTTCGAACAATAGCCCACCATAGCTTCAGAGTCGTTCCCTAATCTCAATCTGTATACTGCCAATCGTGCTCGCAAGTCATGAGGCAGTCCTTGGCCATAAAGACTTGCATCAGCGGCATCCGGTACGAAACTCGTCACAACCTCACGCCTCTCGTGATCTGCATCCCATTCGCGGTCATCTTCTTGCCAACCATCCCAAAAACTCTCGTCACCTCGCCCTAAAAACCACCGAGACAGTGCCTTCAACCCTCGAATAGCGTCAAGATAGAGGCCGGTGGATGCAAAAAGGTCAACATAGATGCCAATATCCTGCCAGGGAGGGCTGCTGATACTATAAGAAAGATTGAGTTTCTCGTGCTCGAAGTACCTCTCATATGCTGCAACAGCGGCAGGGACAACGTGCTCAGGGCGCTTGCTGTCCACACACGCCTCGGCCAGCTTTCGAACAATCTCAAGATCATATGGACGATGTTTCAAGACAATCTTATACTCGGAAATTGCAGCGGAAAGATGGCCCTGCCTATGGCATACAATTCCTTTTCCTAGTCGGGCGTCGATATTGGAAGGATCCGCTCGCAAGGCAGCCGAGTAACATACCCTAGCTTTGTGGCAATTTTCAGCATCGTGATCGACCATCGTCTGCAAAGCATACGAGGCGCATTGAAGCCAGCCGTTGATATCCTTGGGCCGAAGGTGAGCGGCATATATCATCGCAGAGAGGGCCTTGCTCGCATCCCCTTGCTCTCTGAAGATAGAGCCAACTGTGATCCATGCTTGATGCGTCTCGGCGTTGATTCTGATGACCTCAAATGCCAGGTCCAATGCAAGTTCGTAATCGCCGCCCATAAACGCTTGGTTTACCTTGGACAAACGCGCCGTGATATCTCCTCGAGGCTTTGCCGCCTTTCTTGGGCCGCGGATTCCTCCCCTTACGCGTGGAGGCCCCCGTGCGGTTTGTGATGAGCTACCCTCATCTCTTTGTGAATCCAGGAATTCCCGCACTGATTCGTTGAATCTGGCGATGTCGCCTTCTAACTCCTCCAAGTCGGAGTCGGCATCCGAGACTTCGCCATCATCTCTATCAAAAAGTGTTAGTGTTTTGTCTTCAGCAGCTGTGCGCATAGGCCTCCAACCTGGTTTTCGGCTGTTCATTTTTTAGCATGTCCATTTAGAGCATGTCCATTTAGGGAATTTGACACGGTCTTGGACGTCCGGGTGATTTTGCAGAGTGATGTACCGTAGGATCCCGCCAAATTTGAACAATGGTCTGCGCCAATGACTGGCTCGCTGATGTCAGTGCAACTAGAGGTTGAGATTTTTTTTGAAGAGCGTCGTTGTGTAAGACAGATGATGGGTGGTTCATTTTAATTGTGCCACAGCGCCCCGTATGGCGCCTTGCGTTTATCATGGTGTGTGGCTCGTGTTGCTATGACAAAGAGCGCGAGTGAGTCACGTTCAAAGTCTATAAAAATCACCAACAATCAAGACATGTGTGAGCTCATCCGTCTTCCACGCAACTGTGATTGTGATTTAATTTTTGTCGACTTAAAACGTGAATTAAACTCACGCTTTCAGTACAAGTCACACACACAGTAAAGATACTAAAGAAACTTTTACTACGCTAGGGAAATTACAAGTTACCGAAATGTCAATCTCATGATATGAAGAGCGAAAATTCCCTCCTTTGATCGATTGGGTCCCATTGTAATCACATCCAAATATGTTATCGGTCTGAACCTCGTCTCGGACTTGTCCCCAAACTACAGCGGCCGTGATATCTCCATGACGAGTAAAAAAAGCAGGTGGCTCAGATGTAAGTACCTTCGACCACAACAGTCAAATGGCGTAACTCTAGCTCAGCTTTCCTTCGGCTTTTGCTTCTGTGTCGCAAGTTAGAGTTTCAAGTTCTTGAGTGGTTGTTACGGAAATAGGGCCCATACCTTTGACTTGCTCGAAAACCTTGAGCATCTTTCGACGGGCTCCTAGCGCATTCACACCTCGCTCCTCAAGAGCTTTGTCGTCCAATTCGATGAGATCTGTCCATTTCAT
The DNA here is from genome assembly GCA_024112705.1 of Microcera coccophila. Taxonomy (NCBI): domain Eukaryota; kingdom Fungi; phylum Ascomycota; class Sordariomycetes; order Hypocreales; family Nectriaceae; genus Microcera; species Microcera coccophila. Next base: position 8,613 of record JAMYIC010000781.1, read on the forward strand.
GTCTTTCAGATTATCAGTGTACTTGTGTAATCGCAAGCTTCGAAGCCAACTCGGAATATCTTGTAGTAGAGTAGGGTCCGTCGGGTCTTCTGGGGGTTTGGAGCTGCCCCTTCGTCCTCGTGGTGACCTGCCACGCACCATATCTGAATGATCAGATAAATACCCTTCATGGCCATGAACCCCAAGCTGTCCGAGATTGACTGCTGGAATGCCACCCATCAGCTGAGATGTGCCGTCATAAGCGGTAAGAAATCCATTATTCTGAGGCGAAGTAAAAGGAGCCATAGGGCCAAGGCCTGGCTGCATGGCAAGGCCTGGAGAGTTGGGACGAGATCGCTGGCCACCAAGGCCAAGGTTTTGCTGCGCCTGTATTGCCATGATTTGCTCGCGACTAAGGACTTGCCCGTGCTCATTAATCATGACCACGTTTGTTCCGGGAATGTTGATCCCTTGAGCGTTGGGGGTCATAGGAGGTTGAGTATTTCCAGGGGCGTCGTTAGACCTCGTGCGGCGATACTTGCGCACGTCATCCAGTGCAAACCGGTTGTTGACTGTAGAAAGGGCTGCAAGCTTCATAGCGGTAGCGTTGGCGACCATATCGGCTTGTGTGCCAGCAGGGTTGGCCGTATTGAAGCTTGGGGCCATAGGAGTGTTCACCATAGAAGCCCAATTACCGCTGCCAGCGTTATATGGAGAAAGAAGTGGCAAATCGGCCGGGTTCTTATCCGGGGCCGACAGCGTTGTGTTCTGTATGGCTGAACTGCTCGAGATTTGCGGTCTTGGAGATCGGAGCCCACCGGACGGGGTAGGCTGCACAAACTGTCCCATAGGTGCTTGTCCCGCCGACCCCTTTGGCGCAGGATGGTCAGCCGTACCGCTATTCCAGGGGGAAGCAGGATTGACAGATCCACCCTCCCGAGGGTCTTGAGGGCCAGATATTCCTGGTGCCCCCAAAGAAGTACGAGAATCGATAGCGGCGCTGTTACGGTTGGAAGATGGCGGGTTGCCCGTCTGTTGAGTGAACTTGGCCTTTTCAGTAGCGATCGCGGCGGCCGCATCAGGAAACATGGCATTGATGGTTGTCGGATCGAGCCCAGAGTGGCGTTTAGTCGGCGCGATGGTAGAGTTTCGCACCATCGAGTTGCGAGTAGAGTCGACGTTGAGTTTGTTCATGGCATCGCTAAGGCGATTCGACATGGGGTCTGAACATCTATTAGCGAGCCAAATACAAGCATCAGTCGGACAAGGAACCGACCTTTGTCGAACGTGGCAGGGGACAGAACACCAGACATGGGATGGTTCTTGCCCATCTGTTGAAGCACCTGGATGAAGAACCGAATCTGGACCTGCGTGGTCTGCTGTAAAAGGGCATACAATGCAGCAGTCCGCTCAGCCTCGCTCAGGACTCGGAACCATTGTTCAATAGCACTAAGCTCATCTTTGAAATCCTGATCTAAAGTAGCAGCGGCCATCTCTTCCAAGGTCGTCTCGTATTGGTCGATATCAGCAATCCACTGCTGGGCGATCTTGTCTTGAGAATCCCCTTCGGTATTGCCGGGGCCTAACGGCTGTTGGGCCTGGCCATAGAAATCTGATGAGGGCCGTATACGACTGGAAGGCAAGGGCCCTGATAACGCAGCCATATCGGCCGACGCCCGGAGAGAATGGCCAGACCCTACAGTCCTCGAAGAGGGGGGTCTCAAAGTCGATGCTGTGTTGGCCTCGGGTGTGCTATTTCGATTTCCGATAACGTGATTTCCAGACATATTGAGCATTATTCAGGGGTCGAGAATCGGGGAGGAACAGGCGTTGAAGAGCAGATGCCGAAACAAGATCTGGATGCAGGCGTGGCGAGGATAGTGGGAAGGATTGGGAAGAGGATCCTCGTTCGACTCCTGCAGTGACCGGCTGACCTCAAAGGAGTTTGGACAAGAAGCAGAGAGGCAGATTATAGCATTTTCCACCCTGCAAAAAAGGAATAGATCTGTGAATATTAGTACGATACACATATCTTTGCAGAGCCAATCCGTCGAGCGGCGCATCTTGAGGTGGCTCGGAAAAAGTAGATGGGATAGAGGGAATTCGTACCGCGCAAAATGATGTGATAATGAAATTACGATGTCTGCTTCCAGGCAGGCCACAGAATTTTTCAACTAACTTCCGCCGCAGGAGATGCGGACCAACGTCCTTAGCGATGTTCGGATTCGTAGATAGGGAGGATGGCAGAGGAAAGGCTGGCCGCCGTAGATTTGGGGTCCTCCCGCTCTGAGCCCCCTGTGCTTATGTAAGCTGCCTATGTGGCCATTTCCAGCGAGGCAGCCAGCCGCCTTTCTCTTACCGATAGCTGAGGCGACAAGAGAAAAAGGAGGAAGCCTAGCCTGAAACACGACTTATTTATGAAGAGTCACGATTGCCCCGTCGATTCGTTCGTTTGTTTTTCTAGCTCTATAGAGGTGTGCTGCTCATAGAACACAGGTTCCTGTGTACCTGGGTGTTGGAGCTTTGGAATGGCATCGACAGCTTCTGAAATTCCCTTTTGAGAAACAACCTAACAGTGGAGTGTTGTAGGCAGGCTGAGATGTACGAACTTCAGATGGGGCGTCTATTGTCGGCACATTCAAGAACAAAAGGATCAGTTCGCACTCAACCCCAGTTAGTA
>JAMYIC010000781.1:20821-58459 GCA_024112705.1 Microcera coccophila
GCCGTCGCCGCCGCCGCCTCCGCTTCTGCAGCTACTCCTCATCCTCCTCTCTTCACTTCACACCCGATTGAGCGAAGCGCAGCGTAGCCGCAGCGTTGAAGACATTTCCCCGCCAACTGGTCTAGCCGAGCTAGTTACGGTCTAGTTGAGCTTCGCTGGGCGTGGAGACGGCTGGATATTCGCCTGGGTGGGGATATCCCTGTGGAACCCGAAGACGTCTTTGGTGCGATGCTGGGGCACTTCTGAACTGCGCTGCTGCCACTGGCTGTTGATGGACTGATGCCCAAAGGAGTTGCAATCTTCCGACTCTCGTGGGCGTGGGCCAGGCAGTCAGTCTAGTTGTCAATGATCTAACGTGAGGCCCCCCCTGCGACTCTTTACGATGGCTTCAGTGGTAGTACGGTCATGGGTCGTCCGAGATGGGACCGCCAAGCACCCAACGCCGTCGTTTCCCAGCCCGTTACCACAGAGCGTTTCTGGCTCCCAATGGCATGGGTTCCTTTCCAAAATAAAGTTAAATCAAATTACCGGGCAATGTAACCTATGCCGGGCCTCAAGCAGCCCTTGTGTTACGTGCGATCAGATTGTAGGAACTGATTGATTCAGACCCCTCGTTTATGTGTCAACACTTAGATTACACTCTGTGGCAGCTGGTATCAACCAGGCCATGATTGCTAACGCAAAGAGTGATCTCGAAGTAACTCATCTTGGTGGTATTTCTACGGTGTGGCAGCTGAGCCCATCCTCGCTACTGAGGTAGGACTTCAGCATCGGGATTTTACACCAATGTCTATCAGCTACCACGCCCCTCTCCGCATCCCAGAGCCGGGAATGCCCTGGTTGTTATGCGATGCTCCCTTCAGTGAGATCCGAAGACGGCCGCCTTCAGTGCGAATCACCCCACACTGTCCACACAACTACCTTACGCCCGAACGCCTCGGTACGGATTCACAAGCCGTCGTCTACTCTAGACTCTCAATCCAGACTCTCATGCTCATCGCCATACTCTTCATAATCAAAACTACGCAACATATCAAGTCCTTTCTCCCAACATGAGCAGAGCCGACACCATGAAGGCCGTCGTGTTCGATGGTCCCCGCAGTGTCTCTCTGCAAGACCGCCCAGTCCCTCAGAGTATGCTTGCTCATGCCGTGATACGATACCCCTCGTTGCCCCTCCCATCTATCACTGCGATGCTGACGTGATGTTATCAAGTCGTTGATGAGCGAGACATCGTCGTGAAAGTCGAGGCCACAGCCCTATGCGGCTCGTAAGTCGCACCACACTTTCTTTCGAACTTTTCCTTACGGGCTGCTTTGAAGCGAGTTGCACGTCTACCGTGGTCATCAGAAATCCGAAACGGGCTTTATCATGGGTCATGAGTTCACGGGTACTGTTGCCCAGGCTGGGTCCGCCGTCAAGTCCGTGAAACTCGGCGACAGAATCGTAGCCCCTTTCACTACATCATGGTGGGTTCTTGTTTGCTTCCGGCTCGATGCCGCCGTATTTTAATGTCCGTTAATGCCACTAGTGGCAAGTGCTTCTACTGTCGTAACGGCTTCACCGCCCGTTGCGTCGAGAGCAAATTGTTCGGCTCCAATGCCCTTGACGGAGGTCAGGCCGAGTATGTGCGAGTCCCCATGGCCGACGGGACCGTGACCAAAGCGCCGGATACCATCTCCGATGAAGCGCTCCTCCTCATGGCCGATATTTTCCCCACAGGTTATTTCGGGGTCAAGAGTGCCGTCGAACTATCCCCTCACCAGGACATCCGGGATGCTATTGTGGTTGTTATAGGTTGCGGTCCAGTCGGCCTCTGCGCCATCATTTCTGCCGCTCATCGTCAACCACGTCACCTATTCGCCATCGACAGTATTGACAATCGCCTGGAGCTTGCACAAAAGCTAGGTGCTGAGCCGTTGAATTTCCAGTCAGACAAGGCCGGGATGGAAGCGCGCATCAAGGAAGTCAGTGACGGTCGAGGAGCCGATCTAGTTGTTGAGGTGGTCGGTCTCTCGCCCGCCCTTCGGACGGCCTTTGACTTAGTGCGACCGTTCGGTGCTATAAGCAGCATCGGCGTGCACAATTCCGAGGTATGTTGGACTCTGCAGACACCTCGTCGCTCCATGGCTGAAAAGTTGTAGATTCCGTGGACTGGAGCCGAAGGATATGGGTAGGTCAACCTTCCAAAGGGACTTCCGTGTTCATCTTAGTGAGAGGGTAGTAGGCTCATCAGCGCGTAGCAAGAATATTCGTCTTCAAATGGGGCGTTGTCCCGTTCGCAGCGTTTTTTCAGAAGCGCTCGCGGTGCTTCAAGAGAAACAGGATCTTGTTGGGTTCGTGAAATCCTGTACACTTTTCCTCGGTGTCCAATCGCGCGCGCGGTCGATGAGTCTCAACACTGACAGATCATAGATTCATGTTCGAGCATATTATGCCACTGTCTGAAGCGCCCGAGGGCTATCGCCTTTTTGATCAGATGAAGGTGCAGAAGGTCATTTTCAAGCCTTGATCAACATTTCCCGCCACAAATACACGGTGTCAGTTTTGTCGGGGTTTGGCCATCCCTTCGTGCATAAAATAGTAAACAACTGTAGAATCATTATGCACCGTTGCCAACAGGATCCTCTTGCCCCTAGGACCAGTATTTTGAAACGAATCAAAGACACTCGCAAAGCCAGACAGAGTCCATTTCTCCTCTGGATGTACCGCCAGTACCCATTCAGGCTCTGGGGTCTGAGTCAAAGATTGGCCAGTGGCCTCTTCATGAGCAAGAGCGGCGATTTGATCATCGGGATGTATATAAAGCCGCCGCGGAGGAAGGCCTTTGATCAACGGCCGCTGACCTAACGAGTCATAAAGTTGCAACGAAGTCCAGTCATGTTGATCCCGAAGATTTCTAATCACCGTTGAGGCGACATCGCCAACGGGGGTTTTGTGCCCCTGCATCCCGCAAGGTATTTGTATCTGGGTAGAGTCTTCGATGCACATGCTAAGTAAGAGTGAGATGCCGAGCAGTGGAATTGACAGGTAAGGACTTGAGAGGCGTAGGCTTGCTTCTAGGTAAGGTAGGTCTTCTTGCCGGAGTTCCTAACCGTACTTGATAAGGATCGACAACGTATTGTGAAGGAAAAGAAGCGCTCAGGTATTGACTCAGTGCTTTTTTGATACATCAGGGTACAGCCTGGCATTGATGGCTTTTTTTCTCTTCCTTCCTCTCCGCTTCCCTATCGATAGCCTGCCGGAGCGAGAGTGGGTCGTCGAACTTCCAATTATTACCCACCATATCCCAGCTTACAGGGGTAACAAATGTCAAATCCCGCTCACTTCCGCCACATCTTGCCACGACGGAATCTCGTAATCCTATCCAATGGAGGAATTTCTTTCTCACGACCATCATCTAGGATAATACATAGATGGGTAACATTGGGACTTGTACATTAATATGTGGGCTGTTACTAAGTGCAAATTGAGATCCCGTGGCGCCCAGATCGCCAGCTATCTCGCGTATCAGCTTAGCTCGATCAAGCTAGGCAATAGTTAAGTCAGCTCACACGTTGCTGCCCTGAGTTACCTTATGTCGGCGAGGCAGACGAGTTGCATTGCAGGATCTCGATTTTTCCCAGGCAATACCCAAGGTGGGGAAAGAAAGACTGGATCAGCTTATACCAAATTCGGTCTTTCTTTGATGACTATGGTCCAGTGTTTTCTTTCCCCCACAGGCTACCTTGAGGGCATAGGGAGTTAAATTCAGACTACCAATTTCAGCCGCCGTCACATGTTGCCAAGGTAGCGACCATTTTCATCTCGCTCTTCATTTCAATTCCATCCAACACTCAGTATTCTTCCCGTCGCTCATCCACAAACTTTACGCGAATTCGTATGCAGTGACTTCAAAATCCCACAGGTTGAATTGATCCAGGGTGCAGGCTTGCGGGTCCAATTTATCAAATCGATTGATGCGGACTCGGAAGCGTCCGCATTATTACAACTCACCATGCCATCATCACCATCAAACAACGACATCGAGCCCTTTCCCTCCATCGAATCAACACCTACTCGCGATAGCAGTTCGCCTCAAATTGAACGCCCTTCTTCTTCATCCGCCGTTCCGAACCGCAAAGCCGCCTCATCGTCGATTAGCGGGCGTTTGCGCAACGTCTCCGAGACCTTCGGACAGTCCGCACTTCCCGAAGGCTTCTTTGCTGCGACTGGCGGCATCGCATCCTCAATACTATCCCATCCAACAGAAGCTCGACCGAGGCGCGCCTCAGCAAGTTCGTCTTTAACACGGCAAGCCTCAACGAACGAATCCCCCTCAAGCCGCGCTACCTTTCCTCCTGTCGCAGAGGAGACGGCTCAACACGAAAAGGGTGGTGGAAATTCGGCATCGGCTGCAAGAAGTGGTTCTTCTGCCGAGCCAGTTGATGCGGCGCCGTTTGCTAATGGGTATCACTTCCCTCCAAAGCATACCTTCGCACAGTCGACAGCCCTTGGGTTGCGAGCATTCTGGAACTACTTTACAACGCCGCTCGGCTTTGTCGTTACAATATATGGCCTAAATATTGTGGCCTGGGGCGGAATGCTTTTTCTCCTCCTCTGGTAAGATATCTCTTTTACGGCCTATTGTGCGTGCCGAGCCTTTGGAAACGTTTGCTAAAGTCTCCCAGTAATGCCGCCCCGGCCATGTGCTATCCCAGCTGCGACGATATCGACTCTCCTCGGCGTAAATGGGTTGAATGGGACTCACAGATTCTCAATGCCCTTTTTTGCGTCACTGGCTTCGGGTTGGCCCCTTGGCGTTTCAGGGATCTTTACTTTTTACTTCAGTACCGCATTCGGGGAAAGACTGAAGCTCTCCGACGCCTTGCTGGCATCCATCGCGGCTGGTTTCGATTACCGGGCTCAGCCGAGCTTCCCATCGAGTTGGGACCGCGAAACATAGCCGATCGGGTGACATCAGGTTCTGAGTCGGCGGTTCCCTTTCCTGAAGACAAAATATCAGACCCTCCTCTTACGGGTGTCCGAGCCTCTGCGACCAAGCTTTGGAAGCTCGATCTTGTTATTTGGTTGATGGTATCGAATACTTTCCTCCAGTGTGTTCTGTCGGGATTTATGTGGGGAATGAACCGTTATAATCGGCCGAGTTGGGCTACTGGGCTGTTCGTAGGTCTTGCCTGCGTCGTTGCAGGTATCGGTGGGTACATCATGTTCCTTGAAGGTAAGAAAGTCAAGGGCGTCGAGGGTGTTCCCGTCAGTGAGGCAGACAGACGGCAGCTTGAGGCGGACAGGGAACGGGGCGTCTGGCATCACAATAATATCAATGATAAAGAAGTGAAGCTGGGAGATGACAAGAAGGTCAAGAAGTAATTTTTGCGACTTCAGCATTAGGAGTAGGTGGCTTATATTTGTTGCCGATTAGGATTTCGAGAACTCGCCGTCAAGGATGAAGTGATTCAGTAGAGGACGCCATTGACTAAGACTTGAGAAATTCAAAAACGTATATATGATGGACTAAAACAGGTGCAGTGGCCTCGGTGAGATTTGACACAACTTGGACCTGTCTTAAGAGCGTGCATGAAGGCAGTGGGTCCCCGGGATGGAACTCTACCACCGAAGATGCATGTGAGCTCAACATTGAAAATTGAATATCATAACCCAGCCCTTGACATGCCCAAAATCCCAATAGTATACTTAGTTATTCGCCGACAAACCATCCTTGAACAAGTGGTCTCTATCAAGTTTAATTCAGTTACAGCATCCTGCTCGAGTCCGGGGTACGATACAGGGAACAAACAGGCAGGTAGGGCCTCCAGTGGGGCACCACCAGCGCAGAACCGGCCCCTCCTCCGCCCTGCTGACGTCCAGGCTCCACAGCCGGGTGACCCTCTGTCTTGCATCTCCGTCACCACCCACACCACACTCAGACTCGAACACCGACACTTAAAGCGTTTCCCCGTAGGTATCATAGATCGACATTCATCATTCAAACAGAATAAGCGACGCCGCCCAGGTTTCCCTTACATTTTAGTGTCTCTGGCATCATGGGGCTGGCATACAATACCTATCTCAATAGTAGCAAGATCTACGGTTGCAAGACGTGCAAGGCGCATCTCGCCAACCATGAGGACATCATCAGTCGGGTCCGCCAGTCTTTTTCTTTCTATGGTTATCCTCGCTGCCGAGCGGGATTTGCTAATGAGCTATCCAGAACTTTCGAGGTCAACACGGAAAGGCTTACCTCTTCCACAGCGTCGTCAACATCGACACGGGTCCTCCGAGCGAGCGGAATATGACGACCGGCAGGCATGTCGTTCGCGATATCGACTGTCGACAGTGCAAGGAGACGGTCGGTTGGAAGTATGATAAGGCATACGAGCCGTCCGAGAAATACAAAGAGGGAAAGTTCATTCTCGAGGCCGAACTGCTGTGCAATGTCACTTGAAGCAATGGCTAGCCTTATCGGCACGGGAGAACATGCATTGGGGGTGGTGGTTTGTTACTACGGCGTTCGGAGGAGGAATTCGGCAAGTCGTACATCGACAATACTTCTTCATGGCGAAACCGGTCTTTTTTAATGGTCCATTTCATATTCGTACAGAACAGCATATAGCACGACTAGACGCCGAGATCGAATGGCAACTGACTAAACAAACTCCCCAAACATAAACAGCTTCGCCGTTATCCATGTATCTATCAGATGATGGCACCGAACCCATATACATTTCCAAATCACAATCTCCAGAAGTCCGACCTTAATTATGCTCAATAGGCTCCTCCGGGAGCAACTCTTCAACCACTTCCTCAGGACGTAGGAACTTGAATGGGGCCTGCACGATGCCGTTAAAGACGAAAGTAAAGTAAACCAGCAGCGCAAAGCCCAAAATCTGAAGCCACTTGAACGTCTCCCAGCCGAGACCGAGAGAAACAATCCAGATGAAGAGCGTCCGGCAAGTGTCGATGGTCGACCTTGAAGTAGCACTGACACTACGGGTAACTGAGAGTCCGAAGAAGTTGAAGCCACTGGGGGAATCGGTCAGTTTTTGGTAACATACAGACTCGAAAGCTATTGCGGTAACAGAACATCGCGGAAATCACTTACCCGATACTGATCATAATGAGAAAGCTCGAAACCAGGATGTGCTTATGCTGCGTCATTTGACGCCAGCCTTCGGCCAAATCGAACATGCCGTATCGCCCAGCATCAGTTTGCCCGACCAAGAAGTACATAATGACCATCCCCAGTAGCGTAACTGTGAAGCCAAAGAGACCCTCCCAGCCAACTACCCTGATAGGCTCAATCGTAGAGTTCTCCAGAATCCACTCCTCAAGTACAAACTGGGTAGCAGTAAAGATCTGAGCCCCCGCGATGAGGAGGACACCAATGATGGCCCTGGCGGCATCGGTGAGACCATCTTCTGAGGCCGATAATCCCTTGACACTGTCCTCGGGCTTCTCGTCAGGCCAGAGAGCACCCGCTAGCCCTACAATAGCGACACCAAGAACCACACCCATCAATGAAATCCACTGGAAGAGCCGGAGGTGGCGCTTGAGGAACAGAACACTAAATAGTCCAACGAAGAGAACTAGAGCGCCTCTAGTCATCTGGTAGATTGAAGCAGCAACCATCAATAGCCCAACGTTCATCAACGTAGTGCCACAGATGTCGCAAATCGAGGGGAGTGCAAGCAATAGCACTCGATGGCCTCGGAGCATTGAGGGCTGTTTGTTGCCGAGAAGCCCAGTCCGATCGCTAGTCCCCTCTCCACCAGTCTCCTCGTTGTTGTGGCTGTCAACTGCCTCGTAGCCTCGCTCAGCTGGTGAAACCGAGCCCGAGAATCGCCGGTATAGGGTCGTTAAGCCGACGACCAGCCAGCAGCCCATCTCGCCGATGAACATCTGGGCTGTTTGTAGCACCGGTTGGTTGAAGAATACAGGTCTCTTCCCGTCATGGCCGTCAGGGTCGCAGTTGCGAACACATTGATTGTCCTATTTATTGAGTCAGATTGTGAACTTGTGGGTGGCTGGCAGAAGCATGAGATTAGCTACCTGGTACTTGGTCAACAGCGTGTTGCAAACACCTGTAACTAGCATCATGGCTACGAGAAACGGGATAAGGCTCGAAGACGCCATTCTGTCGAAAATGGCAGGCCTGCCAGTTGTTACCACTGCCAGGGACGGTGAACCGATGAAGGTAGGCTGGGTGAATGGATGGATGTTTGGAGATGGGAGAAGATGAGGCAGCAGTCGTCACCGATAAGCGGAGGGAGTGGGGAGCTCCAGCGTCACCTGCACCCTTGGGATGCATGGCGCACGCGGTGCACCTTCGATGGTCCGGGGGTAGGATTTCAGCTCTTGGTTGGCTGGGGCCCTGGGGGCATTTCCAGCCACTAACTTAGCGAATGCCAGCTTATTCAATGTCGCCTTGGGGGCATATCTCCACAGGTACGACGACCTGGGGTGCGTTAAGGGCTTGAATATCGATCGACCAAGGCTTTCCGGGAGTTTTATAGATTTCGCACTAATTTGGTGGTCTAGTCTTCCTCCTCCCCCTCCTCCTCAATCGTCAAATCTCCGTCCGCATACCTTGCCACATGACAACGAAACGAAAGTGAATAAATACATGGAACTCTAAGCGTAGGAATAGTCAAAGCGATGGGGTGAGCTCTGAGACTTTTGGAGGGTCAAGTCTTCCGACAAATCTCCGGTTGGCTTTACCAAGAGAACGCCTCTTCGACGAAATCGATGGTAGTGCGGTCTTGGCAGCTGCGGACCGCCCGGCGAACCTCGTCGCTGAGAGCGCCTGGTCCACAGACTGTGACGGCCATAGCACCAATTTGCTGCTCCTGCTCTCTTGTCAATAACGTCGAGATGTTAGGGCGCCCTGGGAACATCTGGACGGTGGACGACGGGCTGTGAATTTCCTTCGATGATCGCGGCTGGCTGACGAACAGCATTATACGTAGCACTTCTCTTCTCTTCTCCATCGAAAGGATCTCAGTCATCCAAGGGCGAATCCACTCCAAATGTTCCGGGTTCTGAATCGTCCAGACCAAAACTACCTTACGCGTTGCTGAGGTGCCCTCGCTGTATTTGGCTACCAAGTCCTTGACGTATGGAACTTGATGGGTGATGCCTACGCCTCCAGCAAAGAGGACGACAGTTCCATACGAGTCCAGCGAGTGGTTGACTCCATACGGGCCTTCAATGAAGCAACTGGTTTCGAGTTTGCCTGCAGGGGCGAGCAAAGCCTTCTGATATAGCGAATCGGTGAATCCTGTTCTGGCTCGGATAACGAAGGAAAGCTGCATCTGCTTCATAGCTGTGAGGTCCTGGTGAGTACTTGCCAGCTTTCCGCTCGTCAAATCGTCAATGCCTTCGACCCAGGCGACCGAGAAGGGGTGAGACTGCCAGAGGCTGATTCGGGGCATGTAGAGGTAAGCATGCTGACCTGGTCGGGCGCTCCACGGTCGAGCCAGGGTCATGGTTATTCGACACGCATTACCAGGTAGCGCCTCGACGACGGTCTTTGTTCGGGAGCCGCCCAGATGCGAGTAGAGCATACGAAGCACCCTCCAAACCCGGTCAGCAGTCCAAAGGCCAACGGCAATGTACAAGTATGCAACCTGTGGTAAGCCCTTGATCTTGAGATGCTTCCAAACACCGACGATGGCTAATATTGCCAAGGCAATATGAAGCAACTTGAAGAACTCGTAGAAGGCATGTCTGAGCGGGCCAGACGCCTGGATTCCGATGGCAACGAAGGCGCAGGTTCCCTTTCACCATGGTTAGTTCGAAATTGTTCAATGGATGTGGACAGCCGATGACTGCTATAGAAGACATACGATGAAGCCATACAGCAAGAATGGCTTTGCGAAGATATGGGAGAATGTCTCGCCCCAACCAGCCGCGGCGCAATGTGCGACAGTGTGGGCAACCGCTTCGAGAATGACGATCCGGCCAAACCAGCGATGGATCAAGTTGTATGTGTCAAATGATATTCCTAGTAGCGGAATGAGCGGGTTGTTCCTTCCAGCCAACAGGAAGAGCGGGACCTATTCCAAGATTCAATTAACAAGGAGAACGAACCGACGAGTCGGAAGAAACATACCATGTTGACCGTTGCCAAAACACCAGTACGGTTCCTGAGCAAACTGGCAGCCTCCCCGTAACTCTTGGTGAAGGGAATGTCAACAACGCAAAACGCAACATTGGTGGTAAAGTATGCGACAAGGAAGAGCAGTTGGAATCGGGTTGGCAAGGTTCCAACATTGACGGCAGAGCTAAGTTGAATCTCGCGATTGTGCCTCTTTCGGAAAATTGGAGCATAGAGCAGATGTTTTTTTAAGGAGGCGATATTTGGTGAGGGAATAGCGAAATATTTCTGATGGTCGCTTCCAAGGCAGGCAACTTTTCGGACGAGCTTGTTGACTTTGTCGCAGACCTTCCAAAGAACAACGGCCACGGAGATGGCAGTACAGATGAGAAGCAGAAAATCCCCCAAAACCGCGTTTTTAAAAACCTGTTCGTTGCCGCTACCACCACCACCACCACCACCACTCTGCTGAGGGCCAGCCCCAGGCGTGGGAGAAGGCGCCGAAGAGTTACCAGAACTCATTGTGGCAAAAGAAGGACTGAAAGGAATTGGCTTGGGGAGGAAAAGAAGAAGGAGAAGGCAAAGAGCCCAAGAAAGAATGAACGGCTCAAACGACAGAGATGTAGGAAACAAGTCAACTTGATGCAGCGGCCGCAAACTCGCCGTTCTAAGCGGGAGATAGAGTGGACAGGGGGGCGCGGATTACGAAAGCATCGGTCATACTAGGATTATGTGGCTAGGTGTTAAGATTGTCGAGATACCCTGGGACATGGATCTAGCAATATGCAAGGAACGACGTGGCAACAGGTGCATCCAATCCATTCCTTTCGGCGGGTGGTGAAGCACAGACTTCGTTTACCATGGAACTTCTATCAGTCCCGTGGATTATCGGCATTCCTTGGCCGCCGAATCACGGACAAATTATCCGGCCAAACAAACTATTGTCGTCAATCATCTGCCGATAGACGCGCAATGGGACTCGTGGAGAAACGAAACCCGCAAACGGGCGGCGACACAATGTCCATGGGCAAGACGACGTTGCTGTTTCAAAGATTGGGCCCGAGACAGGCTGCTGCCCGTTGCTGGAGGCGCTCGGAGGTTCGTCATTAGTTGGTTTGGCTGCCCTTTGCTTTATCGCTTGTTTCAAGTCACCTGTGCCCCACAGAGGTAAGTTGCTAATTGTTTGGGAAGCCTTGGGGACCAAGCCAAACTCAAACCAACTCATCCCAATCATCCTCGTCAAGCGCTCTGCCGGCCTTTCGGATCTGCGACAGTCCCCTGACAGGCCTGACGCCCTTCGCAGTTTGTTTGACCGCAGTGCCCTGGCTCGGCTCCAAGGCCCCACCCTTGGCCGCCGATGCTCTGATGCTTGAAACGTTGACGCGCGGTGGACCGCACGCTAAACCCCTAGCCCCCGATCCCTTGATCTGAGTTTTTGGTTGACACCTGGGAGGCTCATGCGTCCCGAGCAGTTCATCGCTGTCACAATCGCTGTCGCAATCACTGTCGGTAGCAACACTGGCCTCATCACTACCGCCATCGTTGCTGGGTCGTTCCGCTTTGGGCGGCCCGGATAACCTTCGCCAACCTGCCTGGCTCGCCTGGTCATTGCGTCCAGCTACTTGCCCATGGTCTTGGGCGCCATAGCGGCCAAGACTGGTGTTGCGAGCTGGGCTCGGCAATACCCACTCGCTAATACCTTCTTCCCATCGCCATCCCGAAAAGATGGTTTTCGACTCGGCAATCTTTGTGGCTGCCGCAGGAAGCCGCTCAGCAAAGGCAAGATCCCGCAGGTCCTTCGTCTTTTGTGCAAGAACAAAAGCCCCGTCCCTTCGTAATCCAGAACGGAACCAATCCGGAAACCCCAAATTATCCAGTGAGTCGCACATCTCGAGCAGTATGTCGTGGCACGGAAGGCCGCATGCCCGTCCTCGAAACTGAGCGATGGAGCATGTTAAGATGAGGGCTTGGCGATATTGTATCTGCGATGTCCCATCTTTGATGAGTACCGAATCCCTAAAGTCGTCTTTCGCCTGGTGTTTACGAGCGGTGCGATTGCTACCACCCTCAAACATGGCAAGATATCGCGCTAAAGCCAGAATAAAAAAACCCCCATCTCGTTTTGCTCGAGGACGTAGCTTCAAATTACTGACTGAGCGATCCAATGCAAGCCTTAGGCGTCTAGAGGCACGTCCTCGCTTTGCGCTGTCCTCCATAGAGCTCTTAGATCCGAGCATCAGCGCCGTTGCCGTCAAGCCGGCTGCCATGCTGACAAGAGTCTGTTCTCTCCCGCTCTGTGCTGACCACCGCTGCTTTCCGTCGTTGGTCGCCAGGTGCTCCAGGGCTATACATATGAAGTCCAAAGTTGATGGAGCCAGTCGATTTGTCGTCATGGATTCCAAAGCCGAGGTCCATACATTGCGAAAGCCGCGGTTTGACAGCCAGGCTAGAGGTAGCTTCTTGCTATGAAGAAGGGCCGACAGGCAGCTGAATGAAGCGCTTGGACTGGTCTTGCCATGGAAGCTTCTCACGATTGCTTGCAGTGGCTGAGTTGTACTGTTCTCGGAGAGCGTGCTTGTTGAGGCTTGCGGCGCTGCTAACTTTCGGTCTAAACTCGACACGATGCTGGCAGCCTCCTCACTGCATTTGAGGTGTAGACAAAGCTCGACAAGCAAACGTACAATCGCTGGCTCGAATAATCCCTCCACGATAGCAGTGGTCAAGATTGACAAACCATGCGCGCGAACCACAATCTTCAATGGTTTCCACCCCATACTCATCGATCCGAATCCCTCAAGCTGTCCGTATAACTCCAGGCATGCGTTAGTTGAGTCCCATACTGAGTTGGATCCTTTCTTCTCTGCCATCTTCTGGTCCCATGCTTCAATTTCCGCCAAAGTTGCAGGAATTTTTCGAAGACAAATGCCAAGTAGGGACTTCGGGCGTGCTTCTAGTTCTTTAGTCTCTGTGGACCGTAATAAGTTGTTTAGCCAAGTAAAAATTCCTTCATAGATCCGATAATGACCACTAGGAGCCGTTCGACGAAGCGCCTGCAAATCAGAAAGCAATTTTGGAGGAACTGTTGCGATATATTCGACGGACGAAGAAGCTGGGATTGGTGTGTCCGGCTGATCGTGGATCTTTCGTAGCATAGGCGTTCGGAAATCAACTCGTCCAGTAGCTGGCGAGCATTTACCGAGATTCATGGCGCCAAAGGTACGGACTGGTCTTGGAGGTGTGGTCGCAGTTGGCTGTTCACACATCAAACTGGGAGTAGATCGCTGTCTTTGTGCATATGTAATTCGAGTCCGCTTCGGTGCCGGCTGGCGTCTGTCAGGGGAGCCAGATCGTTTAGAAGTATATCTTATAGATGGCTTTCGAGCTTCAGATACAAGTTTCCGTAGGCATATAAGGCGGCTCTGTAATTGACGAAGCAACCGTTGACAGCGTGCTGCAGTCCATGGCTGTAGGTCGTCTCTCCGGTGTTGTTTAGAGCCTGTCGACAATCGATGCACCGGCGGCGAAGACGGGTGAAGCATAAAGTCAGCCATTCTCGTCCTGTATCAAATAGCCAATGATTTCCAAAGAAAAATAGGAAAGAAAACGAGCAAGAAAGGATATCTAGAAATGTATGGAAACGTTTCAGCTATGAAGATGGAATTGTCGAAGTTGTGGAGGAGGTTCCGTAGAAAAGACGAGGTCTATGTTTACCTTTTTCCTATTTAGGCAAAGTTCTTGCTCTGCATGGCCCCTGCTAGGTACCAAGACGGAAGTCGGTGGATGCTCTACCTAGTGGATACCTTGACCACCTGCACATATCTGCTGCCATCATAAGTATCTGTCCAGTTACAAGCCCCGGCATGCCGGGGCATTGCCGTCGAAAAGTAACCCTGAAGTACGTCCAATTTTTTTCTCCCCTTCGCCCACGCAACTCGAATCTTCAACAGAAGACCAGTCCTTTCAATTGTTCCCCATTGCCGTCTGTATTGGTTTCATGACTGGCTTTCTATAATCCATTATACCTTATTTGCCTGTTTTAATCTTCTTCCATTTCAATTGTATTAAAAATGGCTTCCAAAAACCCACCCCCCTCCTCCACTCCAGGTATGCTCCCTCTTCCATGAACCTCCCCGGCCAACCCGTCTCGACGTCCGCCATGCTTACAATTGGTGGTGTAGCCGCCGCATCTGAGGCCGTTGATGATGCCTCCAACGCCCCAGATATTGACGCGGGAGCCGAAGGTAGTCCAACCCCGACTTGCTATAATTTTGCACTCGTGGCTAACCTACTGGTCAGCATTAATAACCCTCACCATTATTCTGCCAGATGCCAAATCTACCAAGATGCAGGTCATGGTAAGTTGACTTAAATCACCACAAGGTAGTACTGCATATTCTTACGCTTCTGAATAGGTGTCGTCTCAAGAACAGGTTCACGAAGTGCGCCAGTCCATTATCGACCTGCCTGCCGCATTCCAGTACACCTGCTTCCACCTCGAGTACAATGGCGAAAGAATCAACGACTTCATTCCCATTGCCGATATCCCCGACCTCGATGCAAGCCCCGAGTTCCGCCTGGTTCAGGATCCCTATACCGAAAAAGAGGCTCGTATCCACTTTGTTCGCATTCGAGAACTAATCGGTGCCGCTGGCGATCGATCCGATACCACCCAGGGCGTTCTCCCGGGTGTTTCGCTCTTTGAGGACGTCGCTGCCGAAGCTCACACTGCAAATGAAGATGCTACCGGCTTGCCCATCAAGGACTACGACTTTCAGGCGACTCCATCTCTAACGAGCCTCGTTCCTAAAGCGACCGCGCCGGCCCCCCGGACTGTTAAATCCATTACTCTATCGTCTTGGAACCCTCCCCCTTGCCACTTGAAGCAGCGAGGCCACTTGCTCTACCTCATTGTTACCAACAATGAAGGTGAGCAATACCAAATCACATCCCACGTTTCGGGCTTCTTCGTCAATAAGTCATCCAACGCCAAGTTCGACCCATTCCCCAGACCAGCTCCCAAGGGCCAGTCCTCGCATTCTCTACTTAGCCTGATTGAGCTCCTCTCCCCTTCTTTCCTCGAGTCGTTTACTCATCTCCAGGAGTACAACAACCAAAGAGATCCTTTAGCGACCTTCCAGATCACCAACGCCATTCCTGCGGCACCATGGGTCGTGCCTTCACCAAATTCATCTCAGTGCACACATTCAGCCGATCCTACCCGCTCCCAAGAAACATATCTGCTTGCCGGCGTGGAGAATACTGATACCCTCCGAGACTGGAACGAGGAATTTCAATCCGCCAAGGAACTCCCTCGGGATGCGGTAGCGGACAGGGTCTTCCGAGAGCGTCTTATTTCCAAGCTCTTTGCCGACTACAACGACGCCGCCACCAAGGGTGCCGTAATGGTTGCCCGCGGAGATATCGCTCCATTGAACCCAACCGAGTGCAAGGATGCTCAGATCTTCGTCTACAACAACATCTTCTTCTCTTTCGGTGCGGATGGTGTCGGAACTTTCACATCCGAGGGTGGTGATGAGGCTGCCAGAGTTGCTACTGGCAAGGATGTTGCTGGTGTCAAGCTGGTGAACCAGCTCGATATCGATGGCTTGTTTACTCCGGCCACCGTTGTCGTTGATTATCTAGGAAAGCGAATTGTTGGGCAAAGCATCGTGCCGGGTATCTTCAAGCAACGGGAACCTGGTGAGAACCAGATCGATTACGGCGCCGTAGATGGTAAGGATGTTGTGGCTGCGGATGAACGTTTTGCCGCGGGATTCGCTCAGCTGTCTAAGGCACTCAAGGTCAAGAAGCACCCGGTTTGGGATAAGGATGGCAAGAGATTCGACTTGGAGGCTAGCGTCGAGACCAAAGGGTTGATGGGCACCGATGGACGCAAATATGTGCTCGATTTATACCGAATCACTCCCCTCGACATCAATTGGCTTGACGAGACTAAGGGCTCAAAGGGCAACAATGAATATCCCCACCGCATGACGGTTCTCCGCCCAGAACTTGTGGAATCTTTTGGCAGATACAAGATGAAGCAGTGGGTTGACAAAGAAGTCGCTCAGCGTAGTGAACAGAAGAAAGGAGTCGAGAAAGCCGAAAAGGCTGAGGCAGATGATGCTGATGATGCTGCTGAGAAAGAAGACGACGAGGCAACCAAAAGGGCCCAACCTGATCTGTCCGACTTCAAGTTTGCGCTTAACCCCGATGCGTTCAGTGGTCAAGACCCTCAATCCGACGAGGAGAAGGCTGAGTTCGCTAATGACGAGAAGGAGGTCAGAGCTGCGGGTATATATCTTCGTGAGCAGGTTATCCCTGACTTGTTGCGCGATCTTGCCGAATCCGATATTAGCTTTCCCATGGACGGCCAATCTCTGAGCCGCCTTTTGCACAAGCGTGGTATCAACGTCAGGTATCTGGGTATGGTTGCCGAACAGTCTGGCGATAGCCGGTTACGTTCTCTGCAGGAGATGTGCATACAAGATATGGTTGCTCGATCCTTCAAGCACGTAGCTGCCATCTACCTGCGTCACCTTCCTGTGCCAGCTACCCCAGCCTGTGTCTCGCATCTTCTCAACTGTTTTCTCGGTCATGGTTTCAACTCTACTCCTACTGCTGAGGTCGATGTAGCCTTGGAGGAACTCTACACCGATGCCGACTTTTCCTATGAGGAGGTTACCCCCGAGACCCTCCGTTCCAGCATCGAAGAGCAAGCCCTCGAGCGCTTCCGATACGAGCTTAGTGAGCAGTGGCTCGAGAATCTCCGACCTACCCAATTACTTCGTGAAGTCTGCCTGAAGCTTGGCATCCAGGTTCAAGCAAAGGACTACGCGTTTTCTGCTGATGCTGATGCAGTTGCTGCCGCAGCCATGGCCAGCCAGACCCCTGCGACCGGCCAGACTAACGGTCAGGCCAATGGCGAATCCAAGAAGAAGAAGAAGAACAAGGCCGCCCGTGATGTTTCTCCCGTTGCCGCTACTCCGCCAACTCCATCGCACACATTTGTACCAGATGATATTGTTGATCTGGTCCCACTCGTCAAGGATTCATGCCCTCGAAGCGCTCTTGCCGAGGAGGCCCTGGAGGCTGGTCGCATATCTATCCTCCAAAACCAGAAGAAGCTTGGTCAAGAGCTGTTGCTAGAGTCTTTGTCCCTTCACGAGCAAATCTATGGCATTCTCCACCCTGAGGTTGCTCGTGTTTACAACAGCCTCTCGATGTTGTATTACCAGCTCGACGACAAGGAGGCTGCTGTCGAGCTTGCCAGAAAGGCAATCATTGTCGCCGAAAGGACTGTTGGTGTTGACTCAGCCGAGACACTGCTCAACTACCTAAACCTGAGCCTCTTCCTCCATCAGGTTGGCGACAGCAAGGGCGCACTAGTGTACTCGAAGCACGCCCTGAAGATGTGGAAGATCATCTACGGGCCTGGTCACCCTGATTCCATTACTACCATCAACAACGCTGCTGTGATGCTGCAACACCTCAAGGCTTATCACGAATCTAGACTCTGGTTCGAGGAGTCATTACGTGTTTGCGAATCCGTCTTCGGTAAACAGTCGGTCAACTCCGCTACTCTACTTTTCCAGCTCGCACAGGCTCTCGCCCTCGATCAAGACTCTAAGGGCGCTGTGAGCCGTATGCGAGAGTCTTACAACGTCTTCCTAGCAGAACTCGGTCCCGATGATAAGAACACTAAAGAAGCTGAGAACTGGCTCGAGCAGCTTACTCAAAATGCTGTCTCGATTGCTAAACAAGCCAAAGACGTCCAGGCTCGTCGTATTAAAGCTGGCATTCGTTTCAACACACAAACCTCCCCTGCGCAAGCGGCCGCAGCGCAACCTCAAACGCGGACTACGGGCTCGTCAAAAATCGATTCCCGGAGCATTGACGAGCTGATCAAATTTATTGAGGGCGGCGACCCAAAGACCCAGACAAAGAAACGCCCTAGCCGAGGAAATCCCAAACGACGAGGTCAGGCCGCTCGATAAACGACTAACAAGGGCATCTGTCCCCGCCCTGTGCAGATAGGGCTTGCACGATACTGAATTAAAAGCCAGCTCATACATGTATAATGACCCAGTTATTGATGATGGATAATAAAAAGGAGGCTGGGTGTGGTTTTTTGGGATCGTAGGCGGGTGGAGTTTATACATCTATAGGGGCATCTACATGTTGTTAAGGTTGGACGGAAAAGGCGTGAGCGCCGTCGATCTATGAATATCCTCACTCTCATAAGTCAGGCTGGTATGTCGATACCACTGACAAATATATCTTATCCCACTTTACTTACATCATGAACTGGGAGACTTGACACTTCCACATGATGAGTTCAAGAGAAATCAAGCACAGCATCTCGGTCACCGCAAGGGAGCCTCAGCCTCCCTTAATCAAAGGATTCGAGTAAATGAAACCCAAATCAGAAACTCATTTCATTAGCACATCCCTCATTTGCGTCGTTAAGTTCACGCTTTCATCCCGCAACACAACATAACCCTTTGCCAGTCCCCGAGCAGATCTGGCAACACTGCTCTGCTTCTTAAGGCAACGAAGCTTCTTTACAACCGGCAGGCTGCTACTGAAGCAACCCGAAGCGACATTCATCGCAAGCCAAATGTGTATCGTGCAACAAAGCTCATCAATTGCGACCTTGCAACGTACTAGTAATAGCAGCACCTCTCCCAACAGGGGCATGGTACGACCCAATGCTCTGGAAGCCCCTAGAGAACAGGATATTAGTACGATATATTTCACGCAAGTTGCCTAGGGTGTATCATACTTAGTCAAGTCGAAGCCTCCTTGATCATCCTCAACATCAACGGTATCGGGAACCTCGGGTGACGCTTGCTTCTGGGGTCTCGATGGGCTGCTTGGAGGTGACTTGTTTGATCGAGGAGGACTGCTACTCTGCGGCGGCAGCCCAAGAGAGGGTTTCGTCGGACTCAGCTCATAAGTGCCCAGCGGTTTCAATGGCGTGCTGCCGATATCTGCGTACTTCCAGAACGGGGCAGGAGAGCTAGTAGGCATGTGCTGGCTAGGCCGCTGTGCAGTACTCGGAGGTGCCAGCCTGGGGTGAACTCTGGGCGGTGCAGGCGTTACGAACGAGTTACCCTCTTCCTGAAGATATGATGACGTGAGTGTTGGTGAGTGCGGTTGGTAACTCGAGAACGATGAGTCGATATTCATCGTCTTCCTGGGACGAGGGAGAGGGCTGCCGTCTGCGGTCAAAGTCGCCCCTCTTCCCAGCCGGTCGGATGACCGATCAGGAGTCGATTGAGCAACGAGAAGAGACATACGGGGGGGCGGTGATGCCAAAGGTGAGCCCCGACGTTTTCGACTCGATGCGGGCTCCCTTGAAGCCATATCTCGAGGTCCATGTGTGATGTAGCTGAGTTGGCTCGGCGATGATGGAGCAGACGACCCGCGATGACCCCCCCGGCCAATTCGGTACGCATTACGGACCATGTCCTCCCTAGCTTCGGCGACAATTTGCCACTTCATACCTTTCCCAGGCTCGTCGGTCGATCTCGCGACCTTGTCGAAGGCCTTATTCAGAGACAAGTTGTGTCGAATGGAATTCTGGCTGCTGTTAGCGTGTCGACTAAGATGAGGTTGTAGATAAATCTGAGACTGACCTGCCAGCCAGCGGCCTGCTGATGCCGGTAATACGAATAACTGTTCATTATGAAAGTGTAGATTCCGTTGAGGTTCAGTTTACCATCGGCGGCATTCAATATGGCCTGGGTGATCATCTGAGCATAACTGTATTGCGGCTTAATGTGCTGATTCTCGTCAAGACTCAGATCCACACCATTGGCCCCGACCATGATTGCCGGAGTGCTAGCCGCGGGAGACTTCGCATTGGATCCACGGTGACTCTGCGCCGACGGCGGTGTTCCAGGTCGCTTGTAATCCGGTGGAGCTGGCGCGATAAGAGGCTGACGGCGTGACGGCTGGGCCTGAGGCGTTCCTGCGCTCAAACCACATCGTTCCAGAAACGACTGATGAACATGTAACGGGCTAATCTCGAAGGGGAGCACAAACATCATTTCGACATTTCCAACCTCGACGACCTCACCACTGGTGAGCGGGTGTGATTGACCAGACTTGACGGGTTGGCCATCAACCTTGGCACCGTTGCGACCCTTGACATGCAGAAACCACCTCTCGTCCTTTGTGTCGAAGCGAATAACAGCATGTTCTCGCGATACCATCTTGCTTGGACCCAGATCTATATGCACGTGGTTCTCGTCCTCGTCATCACCATTGTAGCTGCCACCAGCCTGGCTGCCATGGGAGACCTCGGGAGCGCGGCCAATATTGACGGCGAGCTTGGTTATATAAAAGGTCCAGTCCTGGGCGGCGATCTTTGCATAGGCCTTGACTCCGTCACCGTTTGCTTCGTGGATGGCGTTCGCGTGGTCCTTGCTAGCCTGGACAGGATGTGTCCTCAACTGCTGGGTGATCTGCAAGAGCAACTGGTCGTCGTCGGGCGTCGCGGGGGTCTCATCTTCGTGTGCCTAAACCCAAGTCAGTAAATTATCGTTTCGCAAGCTTGTCAAGAATGGTTCCAGAGGGGGGGGGATGGACCTTCTTCCGACGCTTGGATGGGCGACTCGGCGACGAATCCTCGACATCGTTAGCCGCAGCCGCAGCAGCACTTTTCCGCGGTTCGCGGCGGGTTCTTTGGGGTCGCTTGGCCGATGACGGCATCGTAAGATCGAAACACGACGTGCGAGTGTTCCTCGGTGGATGTTAAATATATCTAAAGTCCTATCGCAGAAGTAGAATGGACAGCCATGTAGGAAACGTCCAGGTCGAAAGTATATCGTTGTGATCCAGCAACGTCTTTAAAGTTCGTACCGCGTTCGCGTTCAGTGTCATTAAGTGGGTGGCAGGTATAGAGCCCCGGTTCCAGCATACGGCCTTTCTTGCATATGCATGCACGAAAAGAATACCCGGGCGAGGTTGGCTAGACATGGGGGGCTGGCAGCACTAGCCTTAGGTCCGCTAGACTTTGGGTGGCCGGTCCACTGCCGCGCTTGTGGGTTTCCATACCCGCGCGCATCTCGAAGAATAATCCAGTTGGAGCTTGTCTTGCCTCTTTCACTTTCAACACCCTGTTTACATCATCAGATCAACCCGCATCGATAATTACCTGCTCTTTTGCCTGACCGCTCGCCTTACGTCGCTCTGCGCGTTACCCTCCCGAAGGGAATCTTGGCCATTCGGCCGGCAACGGAGGCCAAAGTGTCCCCCCAGCTCCCCAGTCACGTCAACGGGGGTTAGGGTTGCCTCATCCTCAATTGCTGGCCTATCGCATTGGGTTGTTGACTTGATAATAGCACCAGCTTCAGTTTCTTTCGAATGTGAATCGAACCGATTTCGTTTTCATCCATGATCATGGCGAGCGAGCAAGCATTCGGCGTCACGCCGCCCATATCTGTCCAGTTGCCTACCGAATCAGAGATACGAGCGAGCGATGCGTTGATCGAAGAGCTTCGACGTCAGAAAACATTCGAGAGCCCATCCGATACCGAGAAGCGGTAGGACTATTCCCCTTCCTCGTTGCTTCATCGTCCTAACGGTATGTTCCAGATACAAGGTCCTCGAATCCCTCCAGCAAATCTGTAACGAGTTTGTTCGCCGTGTCGCTCAGGAGAAGGAACCCAAGAACGAGGTACTCATTCGCAACGCCAGAGGAAAGATATTCACCTACGGCAGTTTCCGACTCGGGGTCTTCGGCCCCGGTTCAGATATCGATACCCTCGTTGTTGCGCCGAAATATGTCACTCGCGAAGATTACTTCAAGCATTTTCCCGAACTGCTAGTCAAGATGGCGCCCAAGGATGCTATCACCGAGCTAGCTGTGGTGACCGATGCATTCGTCCCAATCATAAAGTTTGAGTATCACGGCATAAGCATCGACTTGATATTTTCTAGAATCATCCAGAAGCAAATCTCCGAAAATCAAGAGCTGAAAGATTCGGGTCTATTACGCGGCTTGGACGAAGCGGAACTGCGATCCTTAAACGGCACACGAGTCACTGATGAGATTCTAGCCTTAGTACCAGAACAAGGCACCTTCAAAATCGCTTTGCGAGCTATCAAGCTATGGGCGCAACGTCGCGCGGTCTACGCCAATATCATGGGTTTTCCCGGTGGTGTTGCGTGGGCTATGCTAGTTGCGCGAGTTTGCCAGCTTTATCCCAAAGCTTCAACATCGGTCATCGTCAATAAGTTCTTCCTCGTTATGAGCCAGTGGCGGTGGCCGCAGCCTGTACTCCTCAAGCCCATTGAGAACGGCCCGCTCCCAGTCCGTGTGTGGAATCCAAAGGTATGTTTACTTATTTCTTAACCTGGATCTGGCTAATCTCTACTGTCTAGGTGTATAAAGGAGATTCGTTTCACTTAATGCCCATCATTACACCAGCTTATCCTTCAATGTGTGCGACATTCAACATTACAAGATCGTCGATGGCTGTCATCAAGCGAGATTTGCAGCGGGGGCTCGAGATATCTGAGAACGTCATGGTAGGCAAGCGACCCTGGAGTGATCTGTTTGTCAAGCATACTTTCTTCACAGCGGGCTACAAATATTACATCTCCGTCATCTCTGCAAGCAAGACCAAGGAGACCCATATTATTTGGTCTGGATATGTCGAGTCGAAGGTCCGGATGCTCGTACAAAAACTGGAGCAGCATCCCTCAATAGCGCTGGCACATGCGTTCAACAAGGGCTATGACCGACAGCATCGATGTCACAATGACGCCGAGATTCAGCAAGTACAAGACGGAAGTCTTCAGTTTCTCGTTACTGAAGCCATCAAGGAGGAAGCGTCAGTCAAACCTGACCCCGACGGCACTGGCTCTGATGACCCTATCGCAAAGTCTGGTCCCAAAGAAGACGAGAACGGGTCGAAAACCGCTCTCTCGACTGACGTTTTTACGACGACACATTACATCGGTCTCGAGTTAGCCGAGGGTACGTTTCAGGGCCCTGTGTTTGGTTTAACTCTTTCCTACTCAACTCTTTGCTCAATCCCTCGACACTTGCTGACATGCCATTGACTCAACAGGAAAAAAATCTCTCGATCTGTCTTACCAGGTGGACGAGTTCAAAGCATTATGCACTCAGTGGCAGAGGTATAAGGACGATTTGCAGGACTTGGTGTCTCTCGGCGTACAGCACGTTAGGAAGTAAGATTAAGTGCGTTCCACAACCTAGGATCACGTGCTAACAATTCTCAAGCTTCAACCTGCCCGACGACGTCTTTGAAGCCGGCGAGAAGAAACCACAGAAGCGATCTGGTGGGGTCAAGGACGCACCGAATGGCAAGAAACGAGGGCCTACAGAGGTACTTGATTCACATCCGCCCTCATCCATTTTCAAGAAGCGATGCTGTTGATGACCTCCTGATGAGTAGGGCAAACTGATGAATTTGCAGGAAAATGCACCACCCGCAAAAAGACCACAACAGGCCTCGGTTGCGGCCGCTGGCTGAGTATTTCCACCTCACATTTCAGAACGCGTGCGGAATTCTGTTGACCCAACCCTGGCCGCTTTGCATGGCTATATCTTACAACTTGGACAAGCCTCCGTTGATGAGGTCCTCCCAGGGTTGCTGATCTTCTAACTAACATGCAAAAGGATAATCTGCGTACCAACTCGACCGGTCGTCTTCGAGACGCGGAAGACGCCCAAACATTACCAATCTCAAATCCTTTGTCGTGCCATATCCTGATATTTCACTAAACCAGCCAATGAATGACCATTCATCACACGGGCAAAAGATTGATAACTTAGAACAACTCTGGCGTTTGGCGGGGATAAAGAAAACGGTACCTCACAGTAGTGAGGAACGATTCTCGAGTTGTTTGGGTCTAGGGTGACCCACAAAGGGTCTGTAATTAAGAAGTTGGCCTTGTTAGATAAATAAACCATATTCGAGGCAAAAGAGCCTCCTGCACACTTTAAAGCTCGAACGGTCGCATGTGGCGGGGTTGTTGTCGATCACCGCTTGGCCATCAATGCCTAGCATTCGTATGCATAACCGACATGATATCCTATCTGTTATTATAAATCATCATCGTCCTCGTCACTACCACTGGACCAGTCCTCCCGGTACGCATCAGCAAGCTCCGCAAGCCCATTACTCAGTGTCTCCCTTTCCTCAAACTCCACAGACCGAATCACCTCGGACTTCAGCCTTTTGACACTTGGCGATATCGCACTATTACTAGATAACGTTGTTTGCAATCTGAGGCTCTCCTGATTGCCAATATGACGGAAGATGACTGGGTAGCTATCAAGAAGCGGGAACCGAAGTGATGTTTGGTATCTACGGCGATTAGCGACAGTTATCAGAGCCTGGAGGAATAAACCATGACGTACTTGCGGATAATGGGATTACCAATGACAGGGCGACTGGGTTTCCTCTCCATCAGATCATGCTCATCATCTACAGGAACATCAAGGCCGCGATAAGCCGAGACCTCACCAAATATCTGAGGATATCGGTCTCGATCCCGACCTCGGCTTTGCTTGTTTCCTATTTGAAAGAAGTCAATGTCTGTACTGCTTTGCTCTATGTCATCTGTATTGAGAGAAATCTTCAGGCTCGCCAGAGGCTGGTTTCCCACTGGATTCAGGCTTTCAGCCAGGTAATCTAACGAGCCGGGCTGGGTGTCATCTTCAAGAGACAATCGGGAAGGCAGTGTAGCAGTCTCCACAGCCATTGACATTGCCGCAGATGTATGCCAGGGTGAGCGGTAATCAAGATCAACGCCAGGTATGGGCTTGTCCTGGGGAAGGGTAAGCGGCACGAGGGTCGACGCCTGGGTACAGAGCTTTTCAATACTGCGAGCGGTGTTGTTCAGACGGAGTTGACGTTTCCCTCTGCTAATGTCAATCATTGGACTTTGCAATCCCCAAGCCCATATACACGTTTTCGGATACTCGTCTCGTAAGGTCTCAAGATACGACGACGCAAAGCCGCCCCAGGCATCGTCAATGCTCGTGAAAACCTGGATGCCCTGCATGCGGTCACACTCTTCGGCAAAAGGTCGCCAGTCACGATCCGCAAGATCATGTTCCTTGTCGAGCAGATCGAAAAGCTCAGTTCCCATGGAAAATCGTTCAAAGGGCATGGTAGTGGAATTAAGCTCAAAGTCATAGAGTTGAACCAGAGACCGGGGGTGGTAGTAGACACGAGAAAAGTCGGACCAGTAGCGGACTGTTGATGTAGTCAGTTGAGGAGGCTGAGATCCGGCATCGAGGCTCTGTTGATAGGCACTAGGCTCAAGTTGGTTCTGCTTGTGTACGGCAGACGGACCAGACCTGAAGTAGCAGGGTCAGGTATTAGACTCGTCGACGAAATCAGGAGAGTTGAAGGGCTTTGGCCACTCACCAGAGATCTGTTGGTGCCGCTTCAGATTCTGCTTCGTACAAAGCGTTGATCTTTCTCAATGATCCAAAGCCTCCCTTGAGATCGTAGATGACAGTTCTGGGTAGGAAGGTTTCTGATCCATCGGCACCGATGCCCGCTCGCCAATGGACATTGTGATCTACAGGAGACTGATCATCCCCTGAGTACGTGAAGTATGATTCCTATTAGATGGGTTAGAGGCCCTCGCTTGTGCGGCCATAACAGACGAGAATGAGCTTGCCTGTGCGTTCCAAAAATGGGTGGCCGCATAATTACTTAGCTGACCTAGCTGGAGCGTGATGATCTCACGCATAGGAAGGGCTGCGTATCACAGAGTAGTTGGGTGGGATGGTCGAAGAAAGGGCCGAGGCGCAACCCGCGGCAGTATAGGATTTATCTGATAAAATAATTGGAGAATGGCAACCCTAGGCTTCCAAAATCTTATGAGGTCTCAACGTGATGTGGAATTACAAAATCCAATCAGTGCAGTTCCGAAGCTATAGGGTAAGTAATGTAGAAGCGAGAGATTTTAGGAGGTGCTGGGGCTTATCTAATCCTGTCACGTAGATGCCCCGCGATTCCATGGATGCGAGAGTGGACTGTGAGAGATAGAAGACGTGAGATTCGAGCACTAGTCCATCAGCCTGCGCTTCTAGAATGGTAAATAAGTTTGTAGTGTAGCAAATGTCAGAGGCAACAAAACGGGTACGAGGGGTTGAAATGGCCAAGTCGGGGCGTACCCTCAGCTATACCATGTCTTCCTGTATGCAATTGGGAGGGAGGTATTTCATACGTTTCCGGCGTTGACACTGCGTTTGCATAGACCACCAGACCTCCATTTCGTCATCGTCACGACTCGGCTCCAACTCACTCATTAGCGAATTGTACCGCACAAGCGATATCGAACTCTACAAAAATCAATATCCTATAAACAAATAACACCACAAAGAGAAGCCCTCAATGGCACAGCCGCAGGAAATCACCGCCGAGGCCAATGCCAATGGCAAGGCTACTGCTGGCTTCTGGAAGGAATTCGAGTCTTGGAAAACCCCCGAGACAAAAGAAGTTACCCCAGCCCCCAAAGTTGGGGCCAGGGCACCTTCATCAGATCAACTCTCTTTGCCAGATGGCCGACTGACGTTGGTCGTCTTTCTGCGTCACTGCGGATGCCCCTGTAACCCTCAACTCTCAACCTGTTTTGCTCTCCCGTATATGCTAACTTACGTACCTTGTACAGTTGCAGAGAAGACGTTCAAATCACTCACAAAGCTATCCGCAAAATATGAAAAACTCCATTGCGTCGCCGTTTCCCACTCATCCGCCGAGGCCACGGAGAAATGGATCCCTCAAGTCGGCGGCGTCTGGGGGGTTGAGTTGATCGTTGACGAGAAACGCGATCTTTACGCTCAGTGGGGACTCGGGATTTCCAACAGCTGGCACGTCCTCAGTCCGCGTTCCATTTACTCGGCTTTTCGTCTGGGAAAAGAGGAAGGCATCTGGAACCGTCCCACCGAAAGTGGTAACCGTTGGCAGACGAGTGGTGCCTTTGCTGTTGATCGGGGTGGTACCGTGAGATGGGCTCATGTCGCCACCGCTGCCGACGATCTGCTCGACCTCGAGACAGGTGTCCAGGCCCTTGGTATTGAATCATCAGAATGAGCGGTATGATGGCTATCACAAGTGGTGTCTAGAAATATTTGGTATACTATTATGCAAACGTGGAACTGGCCCCAACTGCTGCGTAAAACATCACCCATTAGGGCAAGTTGCGTTCACTTACTTGGGGCTTTGTAGTCTTTTACAAAAATGGGTATCCTGCATTTATACTATTTAAATGTTGTGACGTTCAATCCTGCGCCAGTTCGGAGACGAGACCCCAAAGATGATTCAAATCTCGTAAATGCTGTTGATTTTCCCGATAAGCGTTCCTTCATCCGAGGGGGCGCCTGAGCTTTTTGCCAACGCCGATCACAATAATAACGACTCCAGTAGCGACACATCAACACCGACCCTTCTTAGTCCCCTGAGGGTGCCATGACATGGCCCACCCATCCAGTCGGGCTGCGATAGGCGTGCGATGACATAGCCTAGCAACCCCAGGGTGCCCAGCATCTCCAAGACCAGGATACTTCTTTGCTTCAACATACCTCCTAAATCCAGGATTCCAAGAGGGTCTTGATGTGGCAAGGCCGGGTTCCGTCTCTTCTGCGAGTTCGAACCCCTCGAACCGTAGGGACGCAGGGGTACTAATCGCGATTCTGTTGCCGAAGGAGTCGGATCAGACGTCGTTGCCATCTCATGGTAGTGTCTTTCAGTATTTAGACTCTGCCGAAGGTTATGAGCCCAATTGTATAGGTCAACTCGGGCCCAATTTCCATCGATGGCGGAGCGACGACGAATGGTAGGGGCCACCGGCATATCGAGACGACGGACTAAGCTCCAATTCTGGAATGGATGCTCCGACGCGCCCTGGCCGTGATCACGACGCCACTTGATGCATTTCAAAGCGGCAGAATGTCGCAAACGAGCACTGCCATCCACAGAAAATAGATGCTCCACAAGCTGGTTTAGGTCGGTTGGAAATAGAGGTGGCATGTATTCAGAGTTCATCAGAGCACTTGCGTCCATGTTGTCGTAATCGATCCGGGTTTTGATCGATACAGCGTATATTTGAAAAGCCTGACTAGGCGAATCAGGGTCGGCAAAAGAGAAGCAGTCTAAGCCTTCGTCAAGCAATTGCTGTGTGAGCTGTTGCTTGGCAAGGTCGACACTGCTGATGTCGAGCTCATCCGCCCGCGCGAGTATAGGAATTACGTTTGTCATGCTCTGAGCGTTTTTCAAGTACCCAATGTCATCCGAGTTGAGACCTGAGACATGTTAACATCCTTCCTGTCAAGTGAAAGGGCGCTATACAAACCTGCAGAGGGTATCAAGTATAAAAGCGCGTCGACGATCGACTCTCCACCTGCATCGAGTAATGTAATCAGATCTGAGTCATCCATCGATTTGGTTAAGATGGAATTCAAACATGATTCAACATAATGCTGATCTCGCCACGAGGCCTGTATGACTTGTTAGACGCAGCATCAAGGTTTAGGAACATCGATCATACATTCGTGTCCTTTTGACGACTCGAACTCTCCACGAAACACACATTTCGGTCTAACATTTCGCCCGTAGATGATCTTCTCCGCGCAGTAGGCGTGTTAGTTTCAGAATTAATTTGCCACCATCGATACGGCCTCGAACTGGCATAGACTTCTGAAGTATGGGCTCGCTCCGCCGACGGCATCGGGTCTATATGCACGATATGCTCACTGCGTTGTGCTAAAGTTTTAATGAGCGAGGTTTTACCAACACCTGTTGGGCGTATCAGCGTCTCTCTTCCTCTAAATATTGAAAATAATAGAGTCAACGCCTCTCATACCAGTACAGCCTGCCACCATGATCTTGAGTTTCCCTAACGACCGGCCCACATCTGAGAAGGGTCGGCGATGGGGCACCATCAAACTAGGCATAATCAGCTGCGGCACCGAATCATCTTCATCCTCTTTCGTATCTAGATATTCGTGCTGCGATGATGGCGGGTTGCCCTCGGTCCGGCTACCCTCGTATTCGATGGATGATATAGCCACAGAACTGCTCCGTGAGGACGAGGTGCTCAAGGCTGATCCAGTCCCAGAAAAGCCGGCCAACAATGGAGTACCAGGCTGTGAGGAGTCAGGCAAGAGCCCATGCCCAAGCTCGGACAAAGACGATGCACTCCTTCGAGCCCGTATGGGCGAGGCCCACTGGCTAGGAGCTGATGGTTGACCGGAGCTATTATGATGTTTTCGACGGCCATGTTGCTGCCGAATTCTTGTACGACCACCGTCCCGAACAGTATCAATATTTGCCTCGTCGGTTATGAGACATGCCACCGGCGCTGGTGAAGGAGCATATGCCAAACCGTCTGACCGAACAGGCGCTTGACCGCGGATCGTGCGGTCCCTCGAGGGTAGGGGTCGCATCGTGTACTTGGAGTAAGATGGACTTCCCGAGCGTTTAGAGAACCAAGCGGCGCCAGAATAGTGTTATGCTTCGAGGGATAGGAGATAGAATGAAACAAATACACCGGTTAACAATAAGAGGGGGACTGATGATTGCGAGCGTGATGTGTTGCAGCGTGATGATGGCGGCTGCACGATAGATGATAAGCTCATACTGGATAGGTGGGGTGTGTGGGGCTGTCCTAGTGGAGGGCGGTCTGATGGAGGGGTGTAAATTCACTTAAGCGGGCAGCCATGCGCCATACATGCTCGGGAGATCCCTGTTCCCGGACCACCTATGCAATACTCGCGAGTGCTGTGGTGATATGTGTTTAAGGCGGTACCTTACAAGTACAGGCTGCCCCAAAAGCGGCTCATTAGAAGGAGGGGCAACCCAATGGCAAGGACAACCTGAACACAAGGCAAGGGGGACTGACACAGTCCGCTGTAAAGGCCACCACCGAATACCCTCTTCAGCCATCCATCTATGACACGACATCTTCTTCTTTGAGCTTTCGCATCGCCGTTTGTCGAAGCTCTCGCCATCAAACATGGACGGTAAAAGACATCCCAGCTCGTTCCAGCAGCTGGAGAAGCTGGGCGAGGGCACCTATGCCACGGTGAGTCAACTCGCGTTGCGTCGACTGTCGAGGAAATCCAGAGACTGACAAGATGTTTTGTGTCGCAGGTGTTCAAAGGTCGCAACCGCCAGACTGGAGAGCTTGTCGCGCTCAAGGAGATTCATCTAGATTCGGAGGAGGGTACACCGTCAACGGCGATTCGCGAAATCTCGTTAATGAAGGAACTTAAGCACGAAAACATTGTCGCCCTTCACGATGTTATCCACACCGAAAACAAACTCATGCTCGTTTTCGAGTATATGGACGGCGATCTCAAGCGATACATGGACACGCATGGCGAGCGAGGCGCCCTGAAGCCGGCCACCATCAAGTCGTTCATGTACCAGCTGCTCAAAGGCATCGATTTCTGTCACCAGAATCGTGTCTTGCACCGTGATCTGAAACCCCAGAATCTGCTTATTAACAGTAAGGGGATCCTGAAGCTTGGTGACTTTGGTCTAGCTCGTGCCTTTGGCATCCCGGTCAACACCTTTTCTAACGAAGTCGTCACCCTATGGTACCGTGCGCCCGATGTCCTGCTCGGAAGTAGAACTTATAACACAAGCATCGACATCTGGTCGGCCGGATGCATCATGGCCGAGATGTTTACCGGTCGGCCGCTATTCCCTGGCACTACCAATGAGGATCAGATTATTAGAATTTTCCGCATTATGGGAACACCCTCCGAGCGCTCTTGGCCCGGCATTACCCAGTTCCCCGAGTACAAGCCTACTTTCCAAATGTACGCCACTCAAGATCTCCGAAACATCCTCCCTGCCATCGACCCGACCGGCATCGACCTTCTCCAGCGAATGCTCCAGCTTCGACCTGAGCTTCGGATAAGCGCTCACGACGCACTATCTCACCCCTGGTTCAACGATTTGGTCATGCATCAACAACAGCAACAAGCACAACAGCAGCAGCAACAGGCCATGCAAGCACAAGCTCGTGCCTACCCACAAGCTGTGCCAAGTCAAGGGTTCGACCCTTACTAAATGTGCGAGCATCAACTCCAGAACTCTGACAGCGAACGAGTGCAATAAGGAGCGACGTAGTGAAGGAGGCTACACGGGTCGCCGCGCGAATTAATCGAGATGATATGGCTGTCACATCGCTCAACTGTAGCATCTCCCCCTGTTGGGGGCTCTTGGAGGCTGTATTTCTGGATCAGAAATCTGCGGGAATTTTACGGATGAGCACGCATTAGACTGGAGGTATTGGGATGGTTGGATTACAACGTACCGTCATTGATGATTCATTTTGTTCAGCGTCCAACAACCGAGCGCGACTAACAATAGGTAGCTAAAGCGATATGACCTTGCATGACAGCGCTTGCGTTCCCAACTCTCAATGTCTATTGATGAGGCTGCCGTCCACCGGGCTCTTGAACCGTTTCTTATTGGGTTCCTTCGACCATGTCTCGGCTAGTGCGGCCGTGACGTCCTCTTCCGCAGGGAATCCTAGCTTTTCCCTCAATGTCTCAATCTCGTCCCTCACTTTTCTCGCTATGGAAATCCTTAGCTCGGTGGCCTCTGGACTGTTTTTTAGTGTTTCCGGATCATTCTTCTCAACGAGCCTTTTCCAGGCAGCACGCTGCTGGCCAAACATTTCATCGACATTTCTGGGCTCGCCGATTATCACCTTTACCGTCTTGCCTACACGTGGTGCCCATTTTGGCCACGTCCTATCTTCAGGCATCACGTGCTGGGTTCCGTGAACGAACATGGGAATGAACTCGGGCGCCGGATCACTCTCAAGGATCAGTCGAGAAATGCCCCATTTGAAGTAACGGAGGCTGCTGTCTGGGCTCTGGTGGCAGCAGGCCTCGGGAAACACATGCACCCAAGCGTTGCGGTTTGAAGTGTAGTAGGCTGGCGACGGGAAGGCATCGGTTCCGTTTGTCGAGAAGGATACCGGCTCTGGCTCTACTGAAGAACCAGGACTCGAGAGGAGTTTGATAGCTTGTGTCATGGTGGGCTGGAACAAGCCTCCGTGAGGTGAATGCCAGAGCCGATGAGTTGGCAGAACTTGACCAAGGTTAAAGAAGGTTGATGTTGCCCTTTACACGATGGTGAGAATTTGAGGTCTTATGAATTGTGACATCTAAGACTTATCCTAAACTTACTTGTTTTTGAAACAGATGTCATGGGCACCCAAGCCCCAGCGTAGGTTGCTGGGATCGAAGCAATAGCGTAAGGGTAGGATTCCCCATATGAGAGGATCATCAAGCCTAAGACTCTGGTTAACCGACTGGAGCATTGTGGTGCCTCTGAAGACAATCGTACACTGCAACGTGATTGCACACGGTGAGAAGGCCACGTTCACGCTCTTGAGATCTTCTCCGGTCCAGCACAGCGAGCAAGTTGTCTAATCCCTGGACCTCGAGCTTGTTGAAGCCATATAAGAAGGCTCTGGACAGAACACCAACGGAGCTCATAACGGCCATAGAACCCAGCCGCCAGGGCAGGCTGGGTCGCGCGGGAGTAGTCGACCCGGACATGATGTAAATATCAGGGCTCTGGCGGCAAGGCAGAGGTGTCCATTACTTGGGGTTCTTGGTATCGATTGGAGATCATGAGATTCCTGGCCGTCGAGGCTTTTTTCTCGGCTTCCCGTTTACTTCCGGCGCGATCGAAAGCTCCCTGGACGCGTTACAGTGGATGCGACCCTAGATCCACTAAAGGCATACCAACTGCCTGTAGTGGATGTGTGCCTGGGCTAGCAGTGCACAGTGCCTGTTTCAGCGGGTGCAACTAATTAACACTAATTTCCCTCTGCGTCAAGTTACATCTCGAACTTACTTGTACCACCACCAACACTGACAACCCCCAGTCAACTCCGCCGTGGCCGCCGTGAAGATGTCGCATAGTATTTGTTTCCTCTCCAACCACCCTTCGACTTCCATTGGCTAACCATCAATCGTATAACTAGGCAAAAGGAACACCACCCGCCCAGTCTTCACCTCCTACGAACGAAGCCTTGCCAAGTCCGCATGGAGCAACACCACGGCCCGCCTCAATCGTGACTCCTTCTTGCCCTTCGGCTCCTGCGGCCTTTGTCTCGGCATAGCTCGTGACCCGGTTAGCTGTCGGCGTGGTGACATCTTCTGTCGTGAATGCGCCCTCACAAATATCCTTGCGCAGAAGAGGGAGATTAAACGTGCCGAGAAGGCCCGTAAATATGCCGAGGAAGAGAGTGTGAGAGCGCAGGCTCTGGAGGACGAAGAAGATCAGCAAAGAGCGGTTCGGGATTTCGAGTTGATCCAAGCTGGTCTTGGTCGCGCGAACAAGCAGAGCGCAAAAGAGCGTGCGGACGAGGACGACAAAGATAAGACGTCGATCGCCGTGGGGATCAAGCGAAAGTTCGCACTGGATGATGACGAGCTGGAGCGCATCGCAAGAGAAGACAAGGCAAAGGCGAGAAAAGCAATCGATGACGAAAAGGTACACTTCTTGACGTTATCTACCTTACTCCTGCATATGCTGACGGGTATACATTACAGGCATCAAAACCAACGCTGCCTTCATTTTGGAGTCCTTCAGTTGCGCCAGACTTGCAGATTGGCAAAATCCCAACCATGGAAAAGAAGGGGAAGGCGGTGCCCACCTGTCCGGCCTCGTCCGCAGACCATCCTCATCCGCTCTCTATGCAAAATCTAATCTCGATCAACTTTAGCGAAGAATCAGTGGCGTCATCTTCAGACAAGAAGCGAAGGATATGCCCGTCATGCCTCAAGGTGCTCTCGAACTCGTCTAGTCCGATGATGGCAAAGCAATGCGGCCATGTCCTCTGTCATGGCTGCGTGAAGCAGTTCATGGTTCCCTCCAAGAAGCAAACATTGTCGGAATCTCAAACACCGCTGGCTTGCTACATCTGTGATGTGCCCCTGTCTTCAAAGTCCTCTCAAGATGACGGCTCCCAGTCTTCGTCAATCCCGGGCATGGTGACCTTGAAGTCTGAGGGAACCGGGTTTTCTGCTCGAGGCTCAAGCACGGTTGAAAAGTCAACCACCTCGTTCCAGTGCTAGTCGTGGAACAATTGGCCATTAAACAATGCTCGCTTAATTCATTATAAAAACTCTTGGGCTCTAAAACAAATCCCAACTCCTTCGACGGCCGGTGTTACAATCATGGATTGTCGTTGTTTCCCGCCACCCATCATTTCGCCCGGAGTCTTCGTCGCTGTAAATAAGGCATCAACACTTGAAACCACGCTCGAACTACGAGTCTGTGGAGAACGCCTTTGGTCAGCATGGTCAAACCATGGCTGAAGAAGCTCTTCAGTAGCTCTCCTCGAATGCCAGCATATAGGGCCTTCAACCCCTCGTCTCGGATTATATGAATGATGATGCCAAAGATGGATTGGTCGAGTATCTCCAGGAGCCTCCTTAAGAGTCTCCTTCGCGCCCGGATCGCCTTGGTAACTTCATCGCCCACGGCCTTCTCGTCCTCCTTGGTCTCGGCCCGTGGTATCGATCGGCTCGACATCTGAAGCCGCGTTTTACCCGTCTGAAAAGGGTAAGTGATGGCAGTGGCAATGGCTTTACTCGAGGCCGCGATCAAGAAGGCGATCCAGGCCACCGGGATATCCTCATCCTCCAGAGCTGGTATGATCCGCGCTGCCAGCCGTCGATTGACGAAGAAGGTTATGCTGGGATTTAGAGTAAGTACCAGCGTAGCCGAGTATCCAG
The DNA here is from genome assembly GCA_024112705.1 of Microcera coccophila. Classification (NCBI taxonomy): domain Eukaryota; kingdom Fungi; phylum Ascomycota; class Sordariomycetes; order Hypocreales; family Nectriaceae; genus Microcera; species Microcera coccophila. The sequence continues at coordinate 55,690 of JAMYIC010000781.1, forward strand.
ACCACAGGCCGAGCATGCCGCTCTGTTTCCGAATGGTCGACAGCATTTCCCACACCGACTCGTCGCCGGACGACATCTGCTTTCTCGTCACTACATTCGACACGGGCGTCGTAAACGCTTTTGCACATGCTCCCGCAAGAGCCCCTATGGCGAGCTCCTCGAGGATCTTGATCTTGCGATCGCGTCGCCGCAAATAGTTGTAGAAGCCAAAGAAGAGAAAGCTGTCAACGACCGACTTGGCGACATCCTCGCCGAGGCCACTGTACAGGGCGCTGATTCCTCCTTCGCGCGCGACGATTCCCTTGAATGCCGCGATGATTCCATCGTATGGTGCTGTGTCGTGTGACTTTCGTTGAGCTTTGAGCCGGGTCGTGACAAGGTCTAGAGGATAAAGCGTTGCGGTAGAGATGGCAGTTCCTACCGAGCCGGATACGGCATGGCCGAGAGCGTTCAAGGCTTGATTAGAGGGCATTGTGAACGGAGAAGACGAGTGCCCGTAATTCCCCCAAATCATGTCAAAGAAAAGAGTTGCAGCAACCGTCGTCGAATTATGAGGTCTCGTTTCGGTAGTCCAGACCAGGGTCGCGCCAAATTTACGACGTCATTCCCGAAATCGCGCTAGCTGTTGCATGTGACGGCCCGATGCCGACATCGTCTGTCCGAGGCATGCGGAAGAGCGACTGTCAATTTCATGTATGAATAGCAACTCTAATTCACTTGAACAACTGCATCGCCGTTGTTATCAATTCGTTTCGGCGCAAAAGTCCTTCATCTGTGGTCATGAAACGCCCCACCAATGCGCCGTAACTCCCGTTCATATATGTGTACAACAATGAGGAATGGTTTAGTCCTCCGACTTGGCGGACTCGTTGGACTCTTTGGCATCCTAAGCCCGACCCGTCACTGAAGGTCGTCTCTGGGGAGCCCCGGGCATACCCATACCAAAGGACGCTGATCGCGCCGAATTTCCAAACCCAACCGCACCCAAATCCAGCTCACCAGGGGCATCCTCGCCGTCCAGCAGCCCCGGATGTCCCTCTGAAAGTTTCTGTGCGCCGTAGCCGTTAACTTGAAAGATGTTCATGCGCCCACCGTTAGTGGCCATTTGTAACTGCTCATGAAGCCTCGCGAGTTGATATTGCCGCTTTATTGGCGTGAATGTCGGTTGGGGGATCAATGGCTGCGGGTTCCAGTGACTTAAAGCACCCATCACAGCCGCCGTTTCCTCATCCGAATCGACAGGACCGTTATTTACCTCGTCTTCATCTTCGATTGGAGCATTGGCATCAAGTGCGGCCTCTGTTGGTCATGGTTAATCAAGGATGGAAGCTGACATATAGAGGAGAAACTTACTTTGCTGTTTTGCTTGGTTCTTCTTCTGGTACGCGGCAAGGAGCATATCATATGGTAGTGATCGTCCGCCAACCGCCCTCTTGGCCCCCATACTGTGGCTCTTGCAAGTAAGAGATCTTGCACACGGCTGGCCGTTTGCCAATATGACACCGCACTGCCGCTCTACGTCAACTGGGCCTATTGGACAGAGTCAGCGCTCTACCGTTCAATTAGAAGTATATGGCTTGTTTCACCTTTGGGCTTCGGGACTTTAGCTTTAGGCTCATCCTTCTTCTTCTTGGCTTTGGGACCCTTGTCTGGATCACCATCCGCCTTTCGCTTCTTTCCCTTGTTATCGACATCAGGTTTCTTTGCAGCAGCCTTCTTGGCGGTCTTGCTTCCGGTTGGTTTCTTCTCGGCAGATATTCCCTCATCTCCATCGCTATCGTCGTCTTTCCCTTGCCCATTTTCTTCGTCATGCTTCCTGGCCTCTTCTTCCCTTGCTGCCTCTTTGGCTCGTTCCCTTGCCTCACGTGCTTCCTTTTTCCGTTGCGCCTTCTCTTTCTTTAAACGCAGACATTGCGCAATATGAGCTTTTGCAGCTGTCTTGAGGACACTCTTCTTGCAATGCTTGCATTGCTGTAGATCGGGACTGTCTTCGAGCGGTCGGCCAGTGGCAAACGTTTCGCGGGCGTTATCGTCCAGCTGGTTGACTACCGGGCCAGGGGATGCAGCAGATGTCGGGGAGGTGCCGTTCTTCTTCTTGCTATCTTCTGTTCCATGGTCAGCAGGAGTACATCGCGCCACGCGGACGGTTAACGGTACCCTCAATCACGGTACCATCCCTCCAGTTGCCTGGTTTGTTGTGTTTCGGCGGCGGTTTCTTGAGCTTGATCTTGCCACGTTTGGAATCCTTCTTCGATGCAACTTTGATGGTCTGTTCCTCGCCTACGATATGCTTTTAGTACGAGGCCCATCAGGCTGTCTGCCACCCGGGCTTACCCTTGCGAGGCTCGGCCTCGGTGCCCATTTTCTGGGAGCGCGTATTGACGTTAGGTCTGAGTGGATTAGCTAGCCGTGCGGGATTTTTACATCTGGATAGTAGTCGGAACTATCGCGACGAGTTTCTGAGGGATAATGATGATGAAGCGCGTGGGTTTTGGCCTTATTCTGATGATGCGTTTCGATAAGCTTGTGGAGTTGATGATGGAAGGAGTCAGAATGGGTTAGGCGTGGAGGACGAGGCAGGGGTGAGCCTTCTGGAGAAGTAGGACTAGGCAGGCTTGCCGCTGCCCAGACCGTGACGCACGTGCCCACCACCTGTTGAACCGTAGACAACTTGTCCTGGGGCTTTCACTAAGAATGGCTAAATTTGATCACCATCTTGGTTAAGGTTTTATTTTTGGTTTTTTATATAGGGGGAATTTTTAGTGACGGC
>JAMYIC010000782.1:0-10018 GCA_024112705.1 Microcera coccophila
CCGCGAATGGCATCTGGATTTGGAATTTCAACCACCCGCCGAGCGCGACAGCTCCTTCTCTAAGTTTCGTATCACCTCTTCCGTCTTTGTTTGATTTCTCAAACAACGGCTCAGCTTGTACGCCGATTTCCTCAGTTCGTTTGTGCAAGCCTGGAAATCGTTCTCTTTTGATGTATTCCAACCTTTGCTGCTCTCTTTCCAGCTTTTGAGCCTCTTCAGTTCTTTGCATTTTCTCTCTACTCCCTCTCTGCTTCGTTTTATTCTATCAATTCCGTACTTCTCCTTTTTTCTCTCGGCGCAGAGCCGTGCCTGGGGGGATTTCGCTTTGTGATACCGAGGATTGAGCAGTCCAGATCGGTGCCACTCAAGTTCCTGCGCTTTCTCCTTATTCGACTTTTCTTTAGGCTTCCAAGCCGGTGCCTTGTCGATATCCATACTCTTTCCGCCCGGATCAGTGAGCATGATGCGCGGGATTGAATGCTCCTGCTTAGTGGTGGAGGTTGTGTCATTGTGAGAGTCCTCGGCCGGAGAAGCGAGAATGGGACTTTGTAATATCTTAGCGATTATCTCGCAATTGCAATACGTGTTGACGAACTTCAGGATACCGGCGCCAATTCTAGTACGAGCTCTCGCGTAGAGGTCAATGTCCATGTCGTCTTTCGATGTCATGATAGAATCACGAACTTCAGAAGGGCAAGTAGCTGGAGATCCTCGCCGAGCGCGTGCTAGCTTGCGGCGGCTGATTTTGATCATTTCCTTTCCGATCTTCAAGGGAGTTGTTGCTTGAGTTCAAGTATATGATTCTCTGTGGCTGACTTGACGAGACACGGGTCGCTTATCGTAGAAACTTGTTCGCTGCGACGATCGGCAAAGGATATAGAAAGAGGCCTGGCTCGCCGGTTTGTTCCCTTAGGGACCGTATATTCAGCATCCCTACGCGGGCAGTATGTGGCTGATGTGAGATAGCTGGACCGGAGGCGGATAGACCGTCGAAAAAAAGACAAGTAAAAACTGTATATCTTGCGAAGGCCGATGGTTTTCTGCCGTAGGGAAGGTGGGGTCAATACTAGGAAGCTGGCGGCAGCAGACTGGTAGAGAGCCCGATATCTTGAATATGGACGGGTTATCGTCGACGTCCTTGGCGGTGTTTGCTAAGTAATAGTGTTAAGTGGAATAGAAAGATGAAAAGCATACAAAGTTGACAGTCTTCTGCGGTAAAAAATGCTAACTTTGGAAGAGCAATAGTTGTACAACGGGTAAACGAGCGTTTTGAAGCAGAGCGAAAGGAGGAGGAGGAGGAGGAGGAGGAGGAAGAGGAAGAAGAAGAAGAAGAAGAAGAAAGGAGAAAGGAGAAACTCCTTGCGCCGTTAAGATAATGAATCGACTTTTGCCTTTAAGCTTTTGTGGCCATCCTCCTCATGGGTTACTTCGCCGAGTTCGAAGCAGTTCATAGACAAGAAAGGGCATCCTCTCGACTCACTCATAAATGTAAAGCCTTGAAGCATTCAAGATGGTAAATCTTTAAATCCGAAGATGGAATAGCGCCCATACGCATTGGATGAATCAATGAGTGATGCAAAGGATGGTTATTTTTGGGGGGTTTTATAGCCGAATTCACCTAGCCAGGGAGTCTCAAACCTCTCAATATTCGTACGCAGAAAGAATGGGCATAATTCATAATCTACAGCCTCCCGTCTCTGATTTGTCCTTGCCACTTTCCTACACTTTGAGTGGTCCTTACAAAGTACCCCCTTAAACTTCAACGCCTCGAAATCTTGCCATTGACACGCCTTCTTGGGAATTTTCAGGGTGTTTACGAAGTCCTTCACGTAGAGCTCCTTGCTGAGGATGGGTTGATGGATGGTTTGGCTACGAGCCTCAAACTTTCCGTCATCAACAATAGACATCCGAGAGTGTTTCCTAGAATGGTGAGGCTCTTAACATAGAGAAAAAGTACAATGCAAGCCCTTAAACGTATGAACACCCCGTTGAAGGGGGAATGAATCTCTTGGCCTTCACAATGACCTGTTACTTATACAAAATACGCACGGCAATCACAAGGATCGGGATTGATTTGCTTAAATTTGTTCCCTGTATTTATTACATCCCATGGTCCGCTTTCTTCTTGTTACCATTATCGTGCTCTGCCATTGGCAGTTACTCTTCTCCCACCGTTGGGCAATGGCGGGATATATGGCATTTGAAACCGCTTTACCGGAGGAGTCTCGGCGTTGAGCGTCCTCCACATTTCCCATATCGTCGCTCTTCGAGCTGGCAACATGCTGTACTGCAGGCTATAGAGGTTCTTCCTGTCAATGGGTGGTACAAACATGCCTGTCAGGAGACAGAACAAGACACGAGGTGACAGATAGTGCTTTCGTATACGGTGGGCCATTTGGAAGTACTGATGAAACATGGCTCGGAAGGTCAAGGGAATTGACTAAAGATGCAGCAAGTTAGCATGTGTTCCGACAGTTTTCGAAATAGAAATGAAGCAGACCTTGAGATATATGACTGAAGTAGGAGGTACATTAAAAACATTAGGCGTGGTGTGTCTATAATCATGGGTATCTCGAAGTTCAAAACGGATGCCGCCTATCACCGTTAGCCATTTCGCCGCCATGGCGGTTGCAAGTTAGTTTACCTGGCAATCTCCTCGGGTCTTTGATCCTCAACATGAGCGCGAAGAGTGGAAAGTGGTTGAGGCAGGAGAGGAGCGTGTCGAAGCCTGCCTTCAGCGAGATGATGACCATTCTCGCAATGGCAAAGTTGAGGTAGAAGACGACGACCGTCGGCAAGAGAAAAAACAGAAGTGTGAAGAGGATGGTACCGACGAGCAGTTGATCGAGATCGTAGTCGCAAGAGTCAATACGATTGCGGAGGACATTATGCTTCTTCCCGCGGAAGAGATGAAATAGGGATTGTAGGATAGTGAGTTGCCAGTGGTAGATTCGTCCGGATGCAAGGTAGAATGAATAGATGTGAATCGTGAGGGTGGAGAGCAGATCAGATAACATGGCAATGGGCATGCTGGCTCCGGCAAAAGAAGAGAAGCCAATGAACCAGACCATCTGCGGCAGGGCAGGGGTGAGAGTCTCGATGCAGCCTGCTACTGTTAGTCGGTGCTTCGCAGTTGAAGTTAGCTTCATCTCGCAGACTTACTCGACCAATAATCAATGACCCAGAGGAATAGGTCGCCCAGAAATGCCGCTAATTCACCGTTCAGTTTCAAGCCAGCAGGCCACCCCATGAGCCAAGAAATACTCCTCTGCAGAGCATCCACCGTGTACGTACGAAGCAAATCACTGATTTGCGCCGCCACCCAATCTGCATTCTCTATGATATATGATCCCAGAGCAATTCCGATAATCACATCGTTGGCCACGAGCCACAGGCTATTATAGAACCGGATGTAGTCAGGGTGGCTGGTTGTAACGCTTGCCCAGTTACTCTTGCGTTGTCGGAGAGTCGTATACTGCATGGGCCAGTAACAAAACTGCTGTAGGCGAATCTCGATCTGCTGAGCCGTTGCTGATATGTCCTTCAAAGCGGCATAGCCCGGCTTGATCCGGAACTCGAGAAGAACAAGAAACATCTCCGCCATTAGGCGATGGCCCAAGAGTAGCAGGATGAAGGCCTGGCGTATGACAGGAAACAGATACACTGTGAAAATCGCCCACGATTGCCGAAGGACATAGTTCCTCATTGTGGCGGCGGATTCGACAACTCGTTCGGAAACACTAAGACTCCGCTTCGGCCTCGGACCAATCCGCCCCACGTTCTTTTGAAGTGTCTGCTCGAGTTCCCATGACCAATTGACCTGATTGACGATCTTGGGAAGGGCTTTGTCCCTGGCCGAGGGGACTCGTTTGACAATACTATGCTGCTTGAGCTTCTCGACGAGCTTGCGCCTGTTCTCTTTTGTTTCTTTCTCCTGATTCTCCTCTTCTCCTTCTCGACCATCCGCCCCAATGTCTTCCAGCAAGGACCCTTTGTCTCCCAAGGCCAGTGCAATCGGATTGAGCGATATGTACTGCATCCCCTTGGGCCGGGGTCGGTCGTATAGAATGAGCTGAACGCTGGCGGCTTTGGCGCAGGCTATTCGAGGCGCCTGCTGGTTGGGAATGGTGAGGGCGCAGAACCACGAGGGGTCGGCGGCGCTCGTGTCGACTGCATTAGAGAGCCCCAGAACGTGCATCGAGGAATGGCCGCAAAGTTCGTATATCCGATTTGGGGTGTGAGGTTCGCTTCGAAAGAAGGTGCTCGCCCGAAGGTGGTACTCGACGTTGCGCGCCTGGTCATCGTTAGCTCGGGTACATGTCGATAACCAAGCCCCTGCGACTGACTTCGACATCCTCAAGTACGGCTACAACAAAGACATCCAGAGTTGAGTTTCTCCATCCCACGACGACCCCGACACGCTCAGACCTAGGAATGTCCGTCGGCCAGAACACTCTCATCAACCCATCATGCTCTACCATGACAAGCAATCGTGTTATCGGGTGAAAGAGATCACAATCAAAAAGAACCTCGCCGTCGCAACTGCTCCCGCGCGGAGACCCCTATACCAGGCGTTCGTGGATGCTAAAAGCCGTGTTAGCCGAAGTGTATCTCGTGGACAAGCGAGCTACCGACATACAAGATGGGTCTCTTTTCTGGTCAACAGCACCGTCGGGAAGAATACCGCGAGGAAGATGAGAGTCAATGCTGCAAAGGCTTTTGCCGCGCGCGTCTAGAGGTTTATCAGCTGAGTATTCCCCCTCCCCACCAAACGCCAAGGCGTGTTGTCGCAAGTCTCCTTGTGACGAATATAGGACGACCTACAACAACTCCGTTGTCCCAGGCAAAGATGGCAAGCTCATAGAGGCGGGTGACAAGATCCCAGCGGGCAGTGATGTAGCCAGCTACAAAGATGCCAAGAGTGAGGATAGAGAACGGGTGCATAGATCGTTATTCCTCGTAGCAGAACATGCCGCTCCCGAGGTATAGTCGTTCGAGAGTCGGGGAGATGCTTTCGCAGGGTTCGAAATGGACACGCCAAGCAGAAACGAGGAGCGGGTTGCCAGTGGGACGTGGGTCGACGACGGAAAGCAGTGTAAGCAGCTGGCCTGCAAATCTAAGCGAGGCAACTAAATCGAGCGGGCAGCGAGTGACGTTCAGAAACTCCCAATCGCAATCATCAATCAAGAAAATCGAAAATCAACGAGGGAAAATGATGAAGTTGGATTGGTGGTTCCCCCCTGCATCTGGCAATGCGAACGCTGCGAATTCACTAGCCTCAACGTCACCCACCCTAAAGTGGGCCATTGTAACTTTGGGGCTCAATCACGTGGGCGAATAACCTTTCGGTGGATGCCATGTCTGAAGGGCATGGCGAACAGCCAGAGACGTGTTTGAACTGTGTGATGATGAGCGAGAAGGGTTGGCTCTATGAAAACCTGTCTCCAGAATCCGAAACTGTACGATTACTCCAACCCCAGAGGCCGGAACGCCATGGTCAACCAGTAGGTGCTATGATGTTACTCTGAGAGATGATCAGTATCGTTCGAATGAAACCCTACGAGAAAGACTTACTTTTTGTACCCATGTGCTTCACATCGTTTTCTCTGTTGTCATCTCGAGCTTCGTCGACGAGCTTATCGATTCCTCGTTCTTTCAATGCCCCCTATGTCGGACAGATTGTGAGCAAGCATGGCATCTCTCTCGCGCAACCAACCCGCGGCTTACAGTGATGCATTTCTGATAATCCTTGAAAAGGTCTGCGCATTCTTTGTTGTCCTTTTCCTGGCCCCGAAGGTACTCTACATCTATTAATTCCAGATTCTTCACCCGTCCGGTAGCCAAGGAACGAGGGGCTACTTACTCTCACTGTACCATTTTAAGAAGCAAGTGTCATAACGTCTGGTCTGCGATTAGTCGATCCGACATGGCCAGACGAATGGTTGGCATACTCCTTTACTTCGTTGCACTCTGGCGCAAGTGATGCCGACATGGTAGCGGTGTTGTATGAAGTAGATGAAGCTACAAAGAATTCCAGCGTGGAGCCTCCCGAAGATGGGACCCGGTGCAGCGCCAGGGGACCGCCACTCCGCGCTCGAGCCTCTACCGCTCCAAGGCACTTTAGATGACAGGTGGATCATATACCCTGATTATCAGAGATATTCGGTACTTGGAAGAGAGGTTGACAGCATAGATGGAACACATGGTAAGGTTAGCGGGGTAGGAAGAAGGGTACATGTAAAGGTCGCCTGAAGTATTGGATATTGAGATCTCATTACCCAAAATGCCAAAGACCTACTATTGACAGGAGAGGGCACCCTATTTACCGGACCCACCCCCACCTGATCCGAGACAGCGCCAGGCGCATACCGTATTGACGGAAAGCTCGAGGCGCGTCAACACGCGACGTCAATCCTCCAGTCTTCTATCGCATCCATCAACCTGCCACTTAGCACAGAGCTCCCAAGCCTTACGCGCACCTGAACCGGCTTTGATTTTAGGAGTGTCAAAGGCTGTCTTGCTCGCTTAGTACGTTTCTGCTCCATCCACACAACGCCCGTCCTTCTTGACATGGCCGCTTCCATCAAGAAACTCGAAGAGGCGCTGCTCGAAGGCACGTATGAAATATACATCCAAGACCCAAACGAAACATCGGTCAATAAAGTACGCAAGCATGTTGAGGAGAAATTGAACCTGGAGGATGGGTTCTTCTCAAGCGGGCAATGGAAAGCAAAGAGCAAGACGCTGATCAAGCAGCGCGTCGTAAGCTTCAAGCCCTTCCTGGTGGATCACTGTTACTGACCTGGTCTAGGAAAAACTCATGGATGGATGGCTCCCGGAACTCAAGGAAGAGACCAAGTCAAGCACGAAGGTCAAGCGATCATCCTCTGAACTAGAGTCGCCCGAGCCCGAGCCCAAACGACAGAAGCGGGCGGCGAGAAGCAAGAAGCCCATCAAGAAGGAGGACTCTGACCTAGACGACCTAAGAGATGACGAGGAATCCAAAATTAAACGAAGAAAAGCCACAGCAGGTCGAAAAGCCAAGGTAGTGCACTCGGAAGACGAGGGCAGTCTCAAATCCGAGACGGCATCTCCCGAGCAAAACCACAAGACTGAAGTCAAAGACGTTTCAGACGAGGAAGATGTGAAAATGGAAGACGCAAAAGAGGAAGAGCCATCGAAGACCGAGAAGATGGAGGCTTCGGACGGTGAGGAGAAACCAACAACCAAGACTTTAGAACATTCTGAGGGCGAAATTAAACCCTTAGCCGAGGATGAGAATTCGGAGCCTGTCGTCGACGAGGAGGAGGAATACTCGGATGTCATTGACGAGCCACCAAAGCCTAAGCGGAAGAAGAAGGTGAAGAAGGAGGCGTCGACGAAGATTTCTAAGTCCTCGAGAGTAACGGCCAGCACCAAAAAAGCCCCTATTCCGGATGACCCCAATGAAACCGAAATCAAAAGGCTGCAATCCCAACTAATGAAGTGTGGAATCCGCAAACTTTGGCACATGGAGCTAAAACAGTACGGAGATGACACACGAGCAAAGATCCGCCACTTGAGAAAGATGCTCGCTGAAGCTGGTATGGAGGGACGGTTCTCCGGGGCCAAAGCGCGCGAGATCAAGGAGGCTAGGGAGTTGGCGGCAGAGGTGGAAGCAGCGCGAGAGATGAATCACCTCTGGGGAACCGGAAGTCAGAGTAGAGCGAGTCGCGGCAAGAGTAAGACTGCGAAGGAAGAGAGTGAGGGCAGTGGTGGTGAGGGTGAAGAAGGCGAGGAAGAGGGGGACGAGGACGGGGACGGGAAAACCTTTGCGGCGCGCCGAAGGAGGGCACAGGCCGAGTTGGCGTTCCTGGGAGATGATAGCGACTCGGACTGAGATGTAATACTCGACAACTTGGGGGTTTTGGAGTGTCAATTTCTATGAACTCGCTCAATAACCCTCATCCAAACCGACTTTTGATAAACTTGAAAAGGGACCATGATAGTTGCTTTACGATACCAATCCCATGCTTGCAACGAAGTCATGTTCAGTCAGGCTCTTCAGAGTGTACAAACCTAGTCTGACCACGCTTTGTACACAATCCGAGCTCCATACGTTTCTCCCTTCTTCAAAAGCATTTGACCCCTCCAGTTCGGCACATTGCAGGCGTTCACGTACCGGGAGGGCTCGCAGCAAAAGGCACTTCGTGGACCACGGGCAGGCGCACCCTCGGTTTGGGGCACATCAATGTACTTTCCAGTGTAAAACTGGAATGCGGGTTCTGTACTGAGCACCTCTAAGTGAATGCCCGACTTGGGATGATGCGCGGCAAGGTTGAGACCTAGAGGTTCGTTACGAGTATCGATGGGCACTGAGCTTGGGTCGGTGTTGGTGACGAAGCAATGGTCGACATCAGGCTCCGATTCTCGCATGGTGAAGGCCTTGTTGGCTTCGATGCCGGGATAGGGGATCGGCCCACCGGTAGGAATGTCGTTGGCGTCGACGGGGAGGTGGCTGTTGCTGGCCAGGCTAATGTTAGTGCCAGCAGTGGTGGCATCGCCACTAAGGTTGAAGTAGGAGTGGTTTGTCATGTTGACGATAGTCTCGTCGGCACCGCCGACCAATCTGGCCTCGTAATCCATGCCCAGAACAACGACCTCCTTTCCATTGATGTCCTGTGTTCCCGTGGTATAGACGACCTTGACCTCCAGCTTCCCGGGGAAGCCCTCCTCGCCATCCTCGCTGACCAAGGTAAACTCGACGCTCTCGCCACCCTTGAGTCCCCCAATACCATGGATCTCCCGTAAGCCTATCGGAGTCGGTCCGCTCCAGATGCGTTTCCCCCAGCTGATCTTGCCGCCGTGTAGACAATTAGGGCCATTATTGGCGAGGAGCGTATAGGCTTGACCGTTGAGGTCGTTGATCTGGGCGCCAGAGATACGGTTGGCAACGCGGCCAATGGTCTCGCCAAAGTAGGGAGTGTTGTATTTAGGGTAGTCCTCCTGCGTGGGGAAGCCTTGGACGATGTTGATGCCGTTGACTTTGAAAGTCTGAATGATGGCACCGAGGGGTAGAAAGGCAAAGGCAGCGTCAGCCATGGTGACGAGAGTCGAGGGTGGAGGAAGAAACGGGGCTCTTGTTATTGGAAACGGCACGCAAATATCGTGGATGCACACTTGGCTGGTACGACCGTAATCCTCAGCTCCATCACGCGGGTTAGCCAAGGCATCTTATAGAGAGCATGATGCTCGCATCGGTGACGAAGACACATGCGGGGTTATGGCGGGGTCCAATTGTTGCTGCAGGGAGAACGAGAATGACCCGTTCATACCTTGTACAACACGGACACCGCCTTTGCCCATGGACCATGGGATTTTGAGACGATTCGATGAGTGGTGCGTTTAAAAGATGACGATAGGGATGCATCGTGAGATCTAGCGTGTCCCGGGTGTCGGAGAGATCCCATCGGTATTGGAGCGAGTATCGAATTCTGGAGTCTGGGTGGTGTTGCGGCTTCATCTATTGATGAGCTACTTTTTCCTCCAACTACGAAGAGCAGGCCATCTAAATCTTGTATTGGACTGACCAATGAGCCTCACGTATCTTAGGGTTATCTCCTCACATGAGAAGACGTTGGTTTGCAGGACCTTGGCCACTCCGAGGTATAGAATGCCTCCCGCTGTCCCTCTGCTATTACTTGACCTCTATCAAACCAGAGGCTTTGAATAGATATCCTTCCCGAGTACTTGAACCAACCCCGGTTGGGAACTGCCTACAGCGGCCGCCCTTCGCGTTAGTTGCCGATCCTGTTTACCGTTCAATCGCCATGCCGTCGCGCTGTGCTTGATTACGTGGTGCCTAAGGTATTGAATCATATCGACGGACCGCAGAGAACGGTCGTTCAAGGTCTGTCCATTAAAAACGCCCCCTTCTCTCCCCCCTCCACCGCTAGCCCCATTCCCGTCTAGCCCACCCGCGCAAGGAACATGTACCTGATGCCCCAGCCCGTTCCTCCTGGGCCGCATTGGGGGGGGG
>JAMYIC010000784.1:0-27876 GCA_024112705.1 Microcera coccophila
GTTATTAGGAACCCAGGGTCACTACTTCATACAGGCAACTTTGGTAAAAACCAGAGCACATTGAGAAGCAGTTTGCTCAGCGACAGTTCCCTCACTCATTAACACCTTATATACACCGGCGGGCTCGTTGACAAATCTCCTCTTCTGTCAACCCCTCCAGGACCTTATCGCAGAAACCATTGCACGTCATGATAAGTTTCTCATATTGGGTCTTGTTTGCTCTTTTCGCATCGGCGTGGATCTTAAATTCTGATCCATCCAAGTTTTGCCCTTCGACACGGAATGCCAATCGGCGTGCGGGATCGCTAGGTGAGGCATATCTAAGCCCACTGGTAATGAATGTATGCGGATGTGTGGTACCCTCGTCGGAGAATTCGATGTAAATGTCGGCTTGCTCCCCTCGGACCTTCTTTCCGTGTCCTAACTTGAACTCCAGCCGACAGATGGTAATAATGTTATGTGGCCAATTTCGTACCGAAACCCTGTAAGGCCGACCTTGCCATCTATCTTTCTCATTCTTGTACGAGCTGATCCTCAAATCTGGGATAAGACGACGGACGTGAACTCGCTTTCGGCCTACAGATGTTGCGTCGTCGTCAATGTGTGGTGAGTCGAGAATTGGAGCGGCGTCGCGAGATTTTGAGAATTGTTGGTTACCAATAACCGGCTGAGCGTCGACTTGTACAGCCACAGGACACCTCTTCCGATATAGGCTTTCGACGGAGGCAAATGCTTGTGCGTCAAAATGATGACTTTGTGATGGCAGAGTCTGACGCGGGTAAAGTGTATGGGCCGTTTTATTGTGTGTCTCAGATCTTCCTTCCAGTGCCAGGATAACGAGGAGCATGTGACATCCTGCAATAGGGCCTCCAGCGACCTCTGCGAGCTCAATGATGTCTTCGTCGGATTCGAAGTGTCGGCGAGCCAACCAGGATCGGATACCAACACCCAGTTCTTCGATGCGAAGAGGAGTGCTGCCGTTGTTCTCAAGTTGGCGCTGACTCACGATCGTCTTTGCGACAAGACCGCCCTCAATCCGAAAAGGATGGATGCCTTGTGTCCCTGTGAGGACTGCGGCGAAATGGATCGCCTCGCACAACAGCGTTATTGAACCAGATCTAAGAGAATCTTGCTCAAAGTTTTTTGGAAATCCAGGACACTCAAGCAAAAAGAACGGCTTTCTGAAAAGCGTAGCTATGAAGCCCATGTATGAACTCCGGTGAATTTTGATGGCCTTCTTGGAAACATCATCGAAAACAGACGTCAGAGTTTTCGTGGCCCGTGGACCGCAGAGCAGGAGGACTCGGACATGGCTCAACATTAGAAATTCTCTATGGAAACCCCGAATAATCTCATTTTCTCTCTCGTCATCATTATAAGCGAAGTCGGATGCCAAAATCCCGGTATATTGGCGTAGATGATAGGTCCAGATGAGAGAATTGGCCTGGTTAAACCCGGATGCCTCAACCGCCCAAGGTAATTTGAGCACAGTTGACGCAGGTTGAGGAGTTGGATCGTTCGCGTCATACCGGCTGTCACTGAGATCAAGTACAAGACCGAGCTGGGCTTGGAGACAGCCAACTGGAGGGACATGGCGGATGTTCTCCTGATCATGGTTCAAATGAGCTATATGCTTGCCAAACAAGGCATCAATTCCTTCTGCGCCGTCATTTGACGTGAAGGGTTTGGCCTGAAAATTGATCGACCGCAGGAAGCTTGCAGTCTGGGGTTCCCCGAACGCCTGCTCAAGGGATTTGACATAGTCGTCTCTGCCGAGTGTGCGCGATCGAAGATACGTTTTGGTGTCGACATTGCGTCTGTTCTGTCTGAACTTTGGGTATAGTCGTATCTCTGGATCTGAGGATTTTCCAAGGAAGTTCGTGAAGTATCTCCGCTGGGACTCCGATAAAGACTGTCCTTGGAGCAGTGGAGGCACCACATTGAGCCCAGCATCAGTTTCACTCAAGATAATGCCCTCGCCAAAGATGTCCCGGAGTACAGGGGCTGGCAGAGACTGAAAGGCAAGACAGAAGGCTGTTTCCAAGATATTCGCTTTCAGGTTCCTCCAACCACCTTCCATCGTGTCGGTCGGAAAGGCCCAGAGCCTCAAGAAGTTAGCTGAGCGATTACCATTCCCTCTCCATGGAATGAAATAATGAAGGCAATAGCATTCGTTGCTCAGTATAGCTTTGACATGGTCCTGGAGTATGCGTCGTGCTCCATTTCCTGTTTGTCCAACGTAACCCCGCCAATACTGCGCATCCCGATCGTCGGTGATGTAGTCCAGATAGCCGATACAACCAGACTGCTAGCCTGTTGATTGCTGTCGACGAATACCATCCAGTCTGAATACGGAAGAAACGGTTAGCTTTGCATTTCACGACTATACTGTGTCATACCTTTCTCTTGTAATGAATAAGCCTGAAAAGTCTTTGAGAAGGGGGTCAATGGCTTTCCAGGCCTCATCTACGAGGCACCCCTGACCGCCATGCTGCTGAATGAGCTCGTCGATGTGAGTGTTCTGGAACTGGTTCACGGTGATTTTTTCGACGACTATCCGAGAGACTAGGCATTCTAAAACTTTTCTCATGTTAGGAAAGACCAATTTCTGGTGGACATGAAACTCCAACTGGTGGCCTGTTAGCAAGTCGACTCGGGAAATGAGATAAGAGCCTTACAAATTGGGAGATGTCGCCAAGTTCCGGACTATCATGTCTTGCTGTCTTGACAGAGATGTTCAATGCATTTCGTTCAGTTGACAGGTCTGGTGTCGACGCGTTGCTTCTAACTGATGCTGCTGGAACGGTCGATACTTCGGCTCCTTGGGTCTTTCTGCAGAGCCAACAAGCTTCTGGAACAGATCCAATGAGCCCACATTTTGTGCAAACCGGTTCTTCGGGATTGTATGTCGCAGAAGACGGGTCAATTCGCCGACATGAATGCTGATCAGCTGGTTCCGAGAATGCAAAAGCTAGAGGGGTGCTATTTGATTCTCGATCCGTCAAAGGAAGAGGCAGGTCGTGTGAGGGCAACTGGAGACGGTTCTTGGCGAGATGTCCCGGCAAGCGGCGGCGACGGCTAGGGCATGCAGAGCGAATATGACCCGTCGCGCTACAGTGCGTGCATACGTTGCAGCGGATGCACGTATGGACTGTGTAGCCCACAACCCCACATCTCTTGCAGCAGGGATCTTCATATATCGGCATCCTAGCATAGAGTAGTGACGAAATAAGAGAGCCATTCGCTAAGTGTGAGGTTGCTTTGATCTGAACGGTTTTTGGTTTTTCCAGCAGGCGGCAGAAATGTGACTTTGCTACTACCGACGAACATGACGCACGAACCCTTTCGTCACGTGTCACGTTATACCTATATATAAAACAATAAATCCGATAACCAACCACAGCAAAACCTCTGAAAGCTAGCACGGCTCTGATGGCGCAATCGGCTAGCGTATGGGACTTTTAATCCTAGGGTTGAGGGTTCGAGTCCCTCTCAGAGCGTTTCCTTTTTGTCATCGTCATCTTTCCATCTCTTTTTTTAGAAATTTGTTTGTTTCCATATGATTAACTCTTTGGACTTGATGGCGTGCGTAGAGGGGTCGATGGAAGCGAGCAAGTCAGCGAGAAGGCTGAGGAACAATCAAGTTGTTACTTGAACTAGAGGGTAAAGATGAGAAGAAATTTGAACCCAAGCCGAAGAAAAATGTTTAAAAGACGGTGTACCAACCCCCAGCACAGCACTTTAGTCATCCTTGTTCCAACTGGTCAGCAGCAATCGTTCTCATCCTCGTTATCTATAGGATCCTTTCCCAAACCGACATGCCTCTGCTCCACTGCCCAATCAAACACGAAATTGAATGATGTTTCGGTTCTGGGATTGCGCCATCTCTAGTTGTGAGCAAGCTGCTGCCATCGATATTGGTAGCTGTGAGCGATGCCAATCCATGTACTGCGCACAACACGTCGACTCTATCTTGCACAAATGCGAGGTAAGACTGACTGCTGGATGAAGAGTTATCCTAAGACAATGAGTTGACATGCAACCAAGAAGAAACCTCTAGACGACGACTCTTGGCTGGCAGCCCAGACAGCCGAACTGGTAGCCCTGAATAAGAAAATCAACCACGCAGCTTTGCTCCGTCGCGCAAGAGAACTCGCAGGTGGGAGAGAATGCCGTTTAGATGACCAAGACGTACTGGGCCGTCGTCGAATGGGAGGCATGCACATCCACCTTCAGCTGATTTTCGAAGACGGGACGGTTTGGCTAACTCGGATTCTTCGAGAAAATTACACGTCTTTTGATGATGAGTTGAGCAACAAGGTGCTGCTGAGTGAATGTGCAACACTTCGATGGCTGGAATCTGTCAAGGTGCCTACGCCGCGGTTGCATGGATACGGGCTTCGTGGCGACGCCAAAAACGAAGTTGGAGTTGCTTATATGATTATTGACAAGCTTCCCGGTAAGCCTTTCGACTCGTGCGTTGCCTCGGAAGAACAAAAGGCCAAGGTTTGGCGGCAGTGGGCTGAAGTCCTCGACATCTTTGGCCAGCATGAGTTTGACACCATTGGGTCGTTGCGGTTTTCCGAGGACGAAGAAGCAACTGAAGTCGGTCCTATTTCAGGTGATAGAACGGGAACTCTGCCATTTATTGGACCGTTTAGGAACGCTCAAGATCTATACAGCGGCTGGATCGACGCCTACCTTGAACTCGTCTCTGACGGCCAGCTCTGTTCTTCCTCTCCCATCGATGCATACATCATGCTGAGCCATCTCGCAAAACAGATAAGTTGCGGCTCGTGGCTAGACAAGTGGCATGCTCTAAACTCTGGGCCTTTTTTCCTGAAGCACACAGACGATAAGGGCGATCACTTCTAGTGGACGACGATTTTCAAATCACCGGTATCATCGATTGGACCTCTGCGCGGATTGTCCCGGCATACGAAGCGTTCGGTCCATCATTTGCAACAGCGGACACGACCAGCCTCTTCACTGGCACGGTCGGGCTCAGTAAAGATGACAAAGTCTTGGGCCGAGAGATGAAGCTCCGAGGGTCGCCACATTGCTACTTTGAATCCGATGCCATAAGGCGATTCCTCTTCGGAATTGGGATAGGAATGGGCGTTCAAAGAGAAGAGGCCATCGAGCTCTTCCAGGCTGTAGTGGTCAGCTTTGAGGGCAAAAAGCTCGACTGGGAAGAGTGGTATCGAGTCAGCTTGATCGGAGGCAAGGATGATGCTCGTCTAGCCAAGCTTATCCAGCGCTCTGCGCCTTATGAAGGGCTCCACGATAGTCTAACATCAACCGGTCTCGAAGCCAAGATCGGCTCTTTTGCGACGTGTTCCTATCTTGATTGTGACAGGCCAAGTGTCCGAGGGAGAAGCTGTCAACTTTGTGAGAGCCATTTGTGTGCGGTGCACATCCTTGCTCAGCATCACAAATGCCGATCCATCAACTCTGTGAGTCTTGAACAACAGCATTGACGCCTCGTCTGTGTTGCGTATGAAGTATCCGCTAACACATGTCAAGCTTGACGACGCAGCCTGGGAGCGACATATAAACGAGGAAGTTCAAGCCTTGCTCGACAAGCTGAACGTGCCCGAGCTCGTCCGCGTGGCCAGTTCGCTCAGGGATGGCATGCCTTGCCGAGTCGTCCCCGGGAAGCATCTCGGCAGCGGTGCCATAATGGGCTGCGCCAACTATCATGCCTGGGTCGTTTTTGACGACGGGGTGAAATGGCTCGCTCGAATTCCCCGAACTTCTGGCTTTAGTGACGTTCCACCGGACCTCATCGACTACCTCGTTGAGAGCGAATTTGCAACCCTTAAGTGGCTGGAGAAACTCTCAATTCCGACACCTAGAGTACATGGATACGACCTCTCCTCCAACCCCAGCAATGCAGTCGGGGTAAGCTATCTGCTCGAGGAGGCGATGCCAGGGAAGCCCTTCCACTCTCATGAAGCAACCGCGGAACAAAAGTCGCGTGTTTACGATCAATATACCGATATGTTGATTGAGCTCAGTCACCATGCCAGCCAAACCGCCTGCTCTATTTCCGCGAGTGGCGAGGACTCTATCGCAAGCAATCGGTTCCTCACTCTAGGAAAACACGGGCCCTTCGGCACCTCTTTTGAATATTTTACCGGCATAGCAGATTTCTATATCGGTTTGATCGCCGATGGACAAGTCTACCCTGAATACCCTAGAGAGGCGCTCGTGTTTTACAAACTACTTCGAGATCGTGCCGCCCCTATCCTAGCTCGAGACGATGGCGCGCTGGCCCGCGGGTTCTTTCTCAAACACGTCGACGACAAGGGTGATCACCTGCTCGTTGACGACAACTACAACATCACTGCCGTCATCGATTGGCAGTTTGCGCGCTTCGTCCCAGCCTGCGAGGCTTTCGGTCCGTCTCTGTTGACCGCCGATCTTATGCACTTATACGATGGCATTGCCGGGTCAAGCGTCGACGACCAACTTGTATCCGCAGCTCTTAAGCGCAAGGGACGAGAAGACTTGTCGAAACTTGCTGGTGGGAGCGAGCTCGTCCGGCGTTTTCAATTCGGACTCGCGTCTGGGCTGCGGAGGGTAGAAGTCTTGAAGATGATTGACGCTGTGCTCTCCTTGCTGGGCGATGGGAGTGTTATGTCGGAAGAGGCGCTAGAGACTTGGGTTGAAAGGGTGTGGGAGCAGGCTGTTGATCCAGAGTTGCGCGAAAGAGTTGCCAAGTGGAAGGCAGATGGATCGTAACATTTGATGTACGTAGTATCTGATGGGTTAAGAGGAGAAATGAAATGTTATTAATGGCAACTCTTTCGAGTAAGTTGACAGTATAAATACATAGCCCTACACCCAATCTCTTGGTGTAAGATCAACACAGTAGATATAGTTAGACTAACACTGGTGAAAATCTCACCATCGGCGGACGGTATGACTGTGACACTGCACCTTGAGGTGACATATATTTCATTCCTACTCATCACTTCAAGACGCAATCCTTCTCCCAATCCCACCCATGGCCCCCACAGTTTTCCAAATCGTCTCCGACCTACACCTCGAGACACACAAATCCTACGACTTCATCCTCAAACAAACAGCTCCCAATCTCGCCCTCCTCGGCGACATCGGCCACACAGCCGACGACGGCCTCTTCGCCTTCCTCGAAAGACAGCTGAGCCGCTACTGGAACGTCTTCTTCCTGCTCGGGAACCACGAGCCCGCGCGCGGCGGCAGCTGGGCGGCCGCGAAGCGGAGGGTGCGCGACTTTGCGGGCCGGATGGAGCGGCTCCGGGCGCGGTCCACGGTCGGGCGGTTCGTCTTCCTCGACCAGACGCGGTACGACGTGGACGACGGGCTCACGGTTCTGGGGTGCACGTTGTTCTCGAGGGTTTCCGCGGGACAGGCTGCGGCGGTGGCGAGCCGGTTTGTAGATTTTGAGCAGATTCAGGATTGGGCTGTTGACGCGCATGTGGACGCCCACATATCTGACTTGAAGTGGCTGAACGACCAGGTCTCGGAGATTGCATCTCTCGAACCTCGGAGACAGATCATCATCTTTACACATTACAGCCCGACCCTGGATGAGAGGAGCGTGGACGTCAGGCACGCCGACAGCCCCGTCACGTCTGGCTTCGCGACCGACCTCAGTGACGAGGCTTGCTGGAAGAGCAGATCGGTCATCATGTGGGCTTTTGGACACACGCACTACAGCTGCGACTTTACGGATGAGATTGGGAAGAGGGTTGTGGCCAACCAGAAGGGGTATTCGCATAGGGTTGAGGAAGCGTTCGATGTGAAGAAGATGTTTGTTGTTGGGACTGCTAGTGCCAACAGCCTAGTTTGACTAGGTGGAACGGCTGGTAGTCGAGGACATTTATCAGTCTCTGTGGCGATGATGGCAAACGCCTTGCTGCCGATCACATATGCTTCACTTGCGGTCAACGCGGCCTAGGAACGAAAGTAAACCAGCACCTGCTTTGCCAGACCCTCGATTATAACAGATGAGACAGGGTAACTTGCACAAAAGAAGAAAAAACGAGTTCAATAATAGTATCATGGTGGCTATGTTTATGGAAGATTGGGGGGAAATCATGATAGCCAAGTTTTCTTCACAGCAGCTCTCGGCGTGGCAGGACGTCTTGAGAGTCGTGCAAGACTACAGCTCTTCTCAAGATGTTCATCGTATCTCTAGGATGTCCTTCCATGTGACATTGTTATCTCCAGCAGGCTCGCTATAGGATGGAAAATCAAACGTTGTTTAGTGGTTCGTAGTTAGATTATCTGATAGGATGATAAGAAATAATGACAACTTGGATGCCTGAACCCGACAATCTTCATTGCGCGGAGCATCGATTCCGAAATCCTTATCAATCCTCGGAGATGATAACTCCTTCCAGCACAACCAAGTCATTCTAATCGCAACGACGGTAGGAAGGCCAAGCGGCGAAAGATAGGGACGAAAGGAAAGAGAAATCGGGTGTGGAAACTAAGGTCCAGGCGGGTTTGAGTTTCGGAGGAGGTATCCTATCTGCAGTTTTGATAAAACCGGTGAGAAATGGATGAGTAGCTAGGTTGATGATAACTAGTAAATCCCTACTATCGTACGTTTTCTTCGATAAGTTCTTTGTGTATCATTGTTGAGCTGCATGCTGCAGGCACTGGAATGTCGGGTCTCAGCATACATCATCATTGCTACACCATTAGGCGCACACTCTTGACACGCGGGTTCTGGAATTCAACCTGAGTCACTCATTCTTAGTGATGTTTATTCGTAGGCGGTGAGAATGTTTTACCAGAGGCCCATTCCCGGGCCCGCGCGGCTTGTCTTGCTGGTTGATGGCAGTCAACGTCATTCTGTCTGAACAACTTCCATCCTGATTTCCACGTAGCACTGATGACGGAGCAGCGTGCCTTGTTGTTTCTTTGCCGTACGATGTGGTGAACCCAGCCGGAGGCGGACAGCATGAGACATCTGAGAAGTTCAAGCTTGGCAACACTCTTGATTCGTTCATGCTGTGTACGTAGGCATTTCTTCTTATCGACCGAAACCCCCCGTGTGTAGACCGCTCTTTCACATGCAAATGTTAACTTTTGCTTCCCTTCCAACACCAGGAAGAAACAGCAAAAGTTGTCGACCAGCAGAGAGGGTTTGGAGCAATCACGACTCCGTCCAGGGTACATGGTCAGATGCGGACTTGTGAGTGAAGATTCCCTCAAACCGGAAACCCCAAGCGGCAATGGCGTCTGGGTTAAGGGTGCCGTTAGGATCGCGTCCAATGGTTGGAGAGTGTGACAAACGCAGTCGATATCTCACGTTCAACTAACACAAAGCTAGAGCGCTACCCTTTTTCCAAGTCGGTCGAGTTCCGGCGGATCTTCTCGAAGCTGGAACCACGTGGAGTCGGTAATTGGGCTCTGATCCACTCTGCATTGGAGAAAAGATTGGAGTCTAATTGAGGCCCGAGTCGAGAACCTGGCTTCCCATCACCAGGACCCTTACCGGCACATGGAGAGCGTGTTCAACGGCCTGCGCCCGAGAGCACCGTCCAGGTTCCTCCCGGGCCTCCATCCTGGACAGACCCCCAAATGATAACGAAAACCCCGCATTGCCGGTATTCATTCTCGCCAATCCATTCTGACCCGATCCCGTTACAATCCTTATGGATCTGGTTATAAGGAGCGAATCAGCAGTCCCACGTGTCGGGCCCGTAAGCCGAAGTGGGCCCCGTCCATGTCGATGAGGGGGGAATAAGCGGGCGCTCTCCCGCCGTGGAATTTGCTCCCAACACTCTCGAATATCCGAGACAATGAACACGTAAACTGACATGCTCAGTCCGATTGGAGAGGGACGCGGAAACAGAACATTGCCGGTCGTCCACTAAAGATTGATCCGTTACATCGAGGGGGCTGGAGACCGTGAATGGCCTCAATACCATGGAGCAAGGGACGACCAAGAGGGAATGTGCTCGGCACTAGACATCGAGCAGGGGTCCACGGTTGGACAGTTTCGCGTTTGCCGCCGATTCTAGGAATGTAAATAGAAGTGGGATGGTGGGGGTTCCACGACTGAAGGGCACGTTGAGGGGTTATATCTGATAGACACGTTCCCTACTTGATGCTGGAGCTCCGACCGTTCCTGGTGTAGAGGCAGTCGTCGTCCCAAGGCTTTCTTCACTGAATCATCTTCTCCCCCAATCATCCAGCACCAAAAGACTCCGTCACCATGGAAAAAGTCACCATCCTCACGGCCTCCAGGGTGGAACCGAGTGTCTCCCTGCATCCGCGACCTGACATCAACAGAATCCTGAGCCCAACTCTCGAAATCGCTCTCCAATTCCAGAAGCTTCTCAGCTTCGCCTGTCTGTTCGTCTATCTATGGGCATGTCACATCGCAAGATTCGCATTCGCAGTGGTGTGCTGTACGAGCGAATTTGCTGCCTCTCAAGCTGTGATTGCAGCCAAGGCAGGGGTCGCGTACGCTCTAGCCATGTCGAGTAGAGCGATCGTGACGGGTTGGAACTCGAAAACTAGCGAGAAACTAAGAAGAAAATTGTTTTTCGAGTTCGCCATCTTCATAATGGGTAGCGGTAACGCCGTGGTAGTGTTGATCTTTTGGCCAGGTTGGTGGATCCTTGGCGGAGCGTACTGGGCTCTTTGGCTGCTCTTCGGTTGAGGCGACTTCGTTAGCATCGAATGGAAACACAATCCCAAATCCCCATGAACATCAAAGTCACATGTCAACCATACAGGCTGGGAAAAAAAGCCTCCGACAGTTCGACACCAGCGCGACATATCGGATCGGAAGTTCAATGTATGCCGCCGTCAGCTCGAGAAGAAGTAAGCATTTCCGCCAGTATCCCTCCGCACTTCTTTCGAGTAATCCTTTTCGGGATCGAACTCATGCCACGCGCTCGCCGGGTAGATGTGCTTGTTTTTCTCATACCACCTTCGGTCAACAATCTTGGTTAGGGTCGGATCATTAGTTGCGCCTTCGAGGGTCTTGATGTCGGGAAGAGCTTTTACGGCAGCTGCTTTCGAAGCCGTTGTTGTGAGAGGATCGGAACTCTGTTCACTGACAGAGTTTGTCGTGGCAGGCTTTGGTGGTTTCTCGACGCTGTAGTCAAACAGCTGCTGTCCATTGGGACCCAAGTTCCTGTTCATGGCGAAGAAGTAGAAGTCATAGTGCTGTGACGTGTGTTAGCCCGTATAAGCGTGGAGGGAAATAGGAAATACACACATGAGGTATGATCACTGTTCCGCGAACAAGCATCAGATCGTCAACGCCGACCCTCGCCCATTCCCGGTTTGCATTGGCCTTTTCTCCGACGCCAAGTTCCGCGCCAACCTTTCTGCTCTTGTCCAAGAACACCCAAATGTAGTCCCCCTTCTTCACTCGAACCGTGCCGCCAGGGATGTTGGTGCCGTCGTAGAATACAAAAGGTATCGCAACCTCGGTCGCCTTGACAACCTCCTGCAGAGCCAGGAACTCGCGTCGCAAAGCTTCTCGTTCGGTAGCTTCTTTCCGCAGCGCAGACTTGGTCATCGCCTTGGGCGCAATCCCCACCGACGCATTTGCCTTGAATTTTGCTTTCCCTTCGCTCTCGCTGCCATCCGTATCGGTCGCCGCCGCGTTCGTTGCCTTCGGTTTCACCACGGGTGCTCCGCCATCGTCTTCCTCGTCGTCGTCGTCGTCAAACGACAGCAACTTTTTCCCTTGCTTCTTCTTCTTCTTTTTTACCGGGCGGACGCCGTTTCCCGTTTCACTGCCAGCGCTGTCAGGAGTGGCTCTCCGGGAGCGCTCCGGTGTGGACGTGCCTGAAAAGGTCGCCTCATGGGCTTCGCGTTCTTGCTGCTCGAGGACCTCTGCACGGCGCTTTCGGAAGTCGGAGAGGGCAACGAGGCCGACCGTATGTGTAGAGAGCCTCTGATTTGTGGTTTGGTTCTGCGGCGTAAACCGTGACGAATTCTGGTTCGACATTACGAATTCTGCGGTGTCGAAAGTAGATGCTGAAGCAAGGCTTTGGCAAGGAGCAAGGAAGAACGCGACGTCAGATAGCAGTGCGCGACACCGGGGACACTGTGCTCTTCCATGAGACTTTACAGTGCTATAGCTACCCTAGAGGGACATGCTATAAACGATAAACAAGAAACAGCTTCTTACGTTATGTATCTTTGGTTTTTGAACAGATGAAGCAGAAACAACCGGTTCTTGATAGAAAACGGTAATTAGCTTCCACCGTAGAACCAACGACCTTCTGATAATGCTGGTTAGGTTGCATCCGTCTGTAATATCGCAACTTCGTACAAAGCCACCGCCAAACTAGTGTCAAAGCGCTGTCCACACCAGCAAAAAGTTAGATCAAGTCCAAAAAACAAAACATACAACACCAGGTATTCGCTGGTCGTCACCGACCCAACTACTAATCCGGCGCTTCTCAGATTGATGTGCGGGGAGCAGACGGGACCCAGTATTTTCTAAGAGCTATGGTCGTATGTGCCTGCTTTGCTTTACTGTTCGGTTATGAAGACTACTGCGATTCTACCTCCATGTGCATGGCACCCTCAACATCAAAAGGGTTGGAAGTGTTGATCCCACTCAAACCTGATGCCTACTTGCTTTGAAGGCGTCCCTGGATAAATCGACTCTCGTGACAACTTAGTCTGTGCGTGAAGTGTGAGCAATATCTCACATTAGCTCGGAGGCACATCCTATCAGCCGTATGACAGTTTCACTTTTACGTAGCCGCTGAGCTGGCTCTTCCTGATTGCTCGACGCATATCAAGCTTTCTCTTAAAACTGTCGCTTAGTAACGTAGTTCAAAACAGGACCACAGCTCGTCAATTCTTGCCCGCCAGCCTCGGAGTGTTCACTACGCTATACACTCGACGGCTGAGATTCTCGGCTCTCCAAGAACGAGCGATGAGATATCTCCGTTCCTGGAATGGTGTACGAAGATGTTCTATCAAGGCGGGAATCCTTGGCAGGTCGCTACGTTCAGCCGAGGGATGTATGGAGTATTGATGCGCTCTAGCTCAAGATGTAAGTGCGTGGTCCTGCCCAAGTCAGGCGAGACGTCATGCAAGAGCAAACACCTAGTAGAGCATTGAGTTCTGAAGAGACCGTTCTGCTACACTGATACGCTAAACGTGCATCTCTTACGGCGTGCTGAGGGCCCCTATTAACCTCAGGTAGGGGTCTCCCCGAATACTGCTCAGATAACGATAAAGTTCAAGCCATGTTATCTCGGAAATCATATCCCTGAGCTCGGCATGTTTCATGATGTAATGGTAGTCTGCTGGTCTTCGTGCAACTAAGAGGTGTGCAAGGAGTGTGTAAGAGACCGGGGTACACTGTCTGCTGGACTTGACGTACCTTGCGGGAGGCGTCCCTTGTGGCCAACAACTGGGATTCTCAAGCATGGCCCAGTAACGAGCGAGGACATCAAGGCCCTGAATCATTATGAACCTCATGACAAAGCATGAATCATGCCATCCATTGTTCCGGAACATGTCCCGGACGTCGCTCTATGCTGTATATGATGTCCAATTTGATGAACTTATGTGCAGCGGATTCATCCAACACCACAGTCTTAACTTGGTTATACACCAGAGCCGAAGTTTTGGCACATTTAAACTCACCACTCATCCATTGTTTCGAATCTACCGTATGCAGTTTATCACACGATGTTTAATGGGACGACGAGCTTCTCATTGGATGTCAAGAACTGCATCTATGTGGGAGATCTAAATATTTTCTCAAAGTGGCCACCAAGTTAATTGGCTTTGCCAAATCTCTTACCACAGCATCCACAGACACAATTTAGAAAATTCATCTCCCTCAAAAGGATTGTCCTTGAGTTCTGGTTTCAGAGCCGCCCGTAGCGTCAATGCCTTTTCTCTGCAGGCGATGGATTCAGCTTGCATGCCTCTGTCTCCGTAAATTTCTGTCAGTTTGTATAAGGCTCGGGCTTGTTGGCCCTGTCCCTCAACAAAGGTATCAGATATGCTAACTAATTCTTCGAGAAGTTGCCTGAATAGCGAGTCAGAGGGATGTTTGCCAACTAGCTACGAAGAGTGAAGTACTTACATCGCTGAGCTCACATGGCCCTCCTTTAGTGACATGGAAGCGACATCGTACTGCGAGTCGCACGTCTTGAGTCGATTTCCAAGTAACGTTCGACGGAAAGCCAAGGCTTTCGATGCCAGTTTTAAGGCATCGGTCGGTCGTCCCTGCGCAAGGCGGATACGGGACAGCAAAACCATGTCGCCCGAGAAACGAGGATTGCCAGTGCTGAGGAAGGTCTCATCAGTAAAATCTTTTAGAGATGGGCATCTGGCCAACATCTCCTCAGCCTCGTCAGGACGACCCATGCGAAGAAGGAGACTGGCCATGTTACTGTAAGAGTTCCCGATCCTGTCGCTGTTGGTCTTGAGCCTGAGACGAATCGCCTCTTGATGCGCTGCGAATGCGAGATCCAATTCGCCCATTTCGGTGTGTGCCAAAGCAACGTTATTAAGACTGTAGGCAATGAAAGCGTCCTCCAGTGCGAGACTGGCCTTGCGTATCTCTAGGGCACGTGTGAAGGACTCCAGAGCCCTATTAGGTTGAGCTAGATCCAGGTCGATGAGACCGACAAGGTCAATAGCACTTGCGCATTCGAGGCTCGTCTTGTTCTCGACAGTCGAAATCGCTTGCTCGACCATCCCTTTAGCGGCATTGTACATCTCGCTCTCGTAGAGATACCTACGCGGACGTATATCAGTAGAAGAATAGGAGCGCACGGGTTGGATGACCCACCAACTGCACCTCAACAGGAGGTTGGCGTACTTTTGTCGATCACCTGGGCTCTTCCCATCGGATTTTGCGAGCTGAACGAGATGATTGACATGAGGAAGACACCTTTCACATCGCGCCCAAGTCGCAACTTGATGGCCAATGTCCGTGCTCGAGTGGTCTGGGAATGCCCAGCAGAGAACGTGAACTGCCGCATCGAAGTACTTGGTGCTGTCCGACTCACTGAGCCTCTTCTGGACCGCCGATTGCACCAAACGATGAACTGAAAGGACCGCCAAGTCAGACGCTCGATTGACGAGGGCTGCTCGGATGACGCCCTCTGACGCATCACCGATACTGCGAAGATAACATTAACTCAGAACTTCGGGACCTAGTAGATGGCAGGCTGCTACTTACTCCAATTCGTCAGATAAGAACGAAAATTCACTGTCGATATTCTGAGAGCCTTGCAACAACATGTCCTCAGCAATACTGTCTGGGTCAAAGAATGACAACAAATTGAGAAGACGAGTGGAAGTCTCGGTCAACTTCTCAAAGGAGACGTCCCACACCGTGCTTATCGTATACTCGTAATCGCTTCCAGGCATCTTTCGTGCATCGATTTTGGCAGCATGACGCTCATACAGCGGTAGAAACTCCTTTAAAGACATCTTTCTCTGCTTGATGAATCCGGCAGTTTGTGCGAGAGCCAAAGGCAATCCACCAAAAGTCTTACTGATGGCCAAGGCGTGCTGTTCGTCTTCCGGGGAAGTGCGTTCTGAGTCGAGCGCCCTTAGAAGCAGCTTACTACCCTCCTGGTCATTCAGCACATCGACCAGAACATGTTTGGGTGCTAGCGATGTGGCGACGGTGAAATCTCGCGTTGTTAGAAGCACCGAGCTCCGAGTAGTGCCCGGCCATGCCGTCTTCAGAGCAGTAAGATCGTCCGCATTGTCGAATATGATGAGGCAGGGAGACTCTGCGGCAGTTAGACGATGAACGCCAGATCAAATGACTGATGGACTGGAACAACGAACTTGTTGTCGCCAACCAGTTCTTCACCTTGAAGATAGCCGTAGTGGCGTCCCTTGTTTCCTCATCGCTCCCCAGCAGGCCGAGACCCTCAGCGATTGTACGAAAGCTCTGTCCAATGGCAATGGCGTTGTCAGCCGCAATCCACATGAGAACATCGAACTTATCCAGATTGTGGTACGCATATTGGATGGCGATCTGCGTCTTGCCAACACCGCCCATACCAAACAATGCTATCGATTTGAGCGAAGGTGTGGGGGTATCTAGGTCCAAAGTCTTGCCCAGCGTATCCATGACATGCTCACGACCGCTAAATCTAGAATTAGCGGCAAACGGAATGTTGTTGTACGAGGTTCGTTTGGAGTCATTCATATCTTTCGTTTTCATGGAACTCAAAAGCTCGAGGACTTCTCCGTACGGAGTTTCGCCCTTGCGCTTCCGTGCCAGGGCCGCCTCGCTCTCTACGGCCGGCGACAAACGCTTTATGCGCATGATGGTCCGCGAAAAGTCGTTGTGAAAAGTCTGCCATGCATGCTTCCTCAAGACAGAGTTGGGATTGGTGCGGAGGAAGTGAATAGTCCGGGCGTAGAAGCAGATGATCTCGCAGTACACGTCTAACAAGGCCTGTTGGAGTTGGCGGTTCAGTGGTAGCGCCTGCTCGGAGACCTGAATCCAAGTAAGGGTCAGGCTGAGCTCCTCCAACATGTCGAGGATGTCTTGAAGGATCTCCGCGGCTGAAGAGGCATGGCGAAGGATCAGTCCGATACTGCCCCAGATAGCCGCGGTCAAGGCCGGATCGGCGCCGAAGCATTGGACCAGCACTGCCGAGAAGTCATCGATAAACTTGAGCCTCGGGGCGATCCGGTTAGGCGAGATGACTCCAGGATAAGTACTTGGGGCAGTGTCTTGAATGGAGTTGATTAGTTCTTCGAGAGTGTGGACTTTCTGGATGGCCTGATAATCCTCGGCCCCCTGTAAATCTTCTCTGTACTTGTCCAAGGCTTGGTGCCACAATGGGCTTAACGCGTGACTGAGTCGACTGGTGTCAGCGCTTCTTTCCCTTCTACGGTTTTGGGACTCTTGATACTCACCTTTGCACCATCTCTGCTCGCTCTCGCTCACGCAGCCGCGCCTGTTGTCCGAAAAGTAGAACTTGGCAAGGACGAAGCAGGTGTTTCGCAGATGCAGGAGGGAGCTTGTAGTCGCGAAATAAGCCGCAATGTCGGACATTGCATGGCTCTTGGTAATGTCAAGAGGTGAAGATGCTCAACCTCAGGCGAGGTAGGAATATGTTGCGGCTCTTTGTCTCGCGCGATTGCCCGGATAATGATACGAAGTACACGCTGCAGGTACCTAGTCTTAGGCACCTTAGGCACCTTAGGCAGGATGATGCACAACCAACAAGCGAATCACGAAACGGGTCTGCCGCTCTGGCACCCCCCCAGCGCCTACACAGGCGATGCCATAGGCCGGAGCGCCCCTATAAATAAAACAACGGCCCCTGTCCCAAAGCCAACGCAATTCCTACAAAGCAGGGGCATCCGCAGACAATTCGGTTCGAGATGGACACAATCCCTCGTCTGGAGCAGCTTGCAAGACATGATGCGCTTTCGGAGTCGCATTTCGACCATCGTTCATCGCGGTTAACCCGACCCGGAGTCTCTCGGTAATGAACCCTTCTGACTGACCAGTCCTTGACCAAAGCAAACTGATTTGAGGTATTCAGAAATGTCCTTGAAAAGCCCTCTTGAGATGGATCCTGATCCGGCCTTTGCCGACCTTCCGTGGTATCGCTGGTGGCTACACGACCAAATACGTAGCCAGCCGCAGCGCCTGTTGTTGGCTCTGCCAAACATGAAGTGCGACGACGAATCGGATTGGGACGCGCACTTCCTCCCGCTGTGGAACGCGGTTAGAGAACTCATGCTAAATCTGGAACCGAAGACCATCGACGGCATGGCCAACACGCTGATCGAACGCGATGTCATGTCCGTCCAGGAAAATTACGAGGCCAGCCAGTCGGCCAAGGAATTGGTCTTCTCCATCCTGGGTTGGCAGACGATGCTGTACAAGCCCGACATCCCCTCCGGTGTCGGTGGAGAATTCAAAGTCCTCGACGAGATAGACGGACACCAGGGCGAAGCGCGGCTATGCCTCAGCCAGCCTTCATTTTCTGGCAACACTGACCTGCCCACCTTTCTTCTTGGGTTCGGCATGATGCTCCCACCGCGAGACTACTGCGCCTTTGTCGACATGGACGATAGGAAGCTGTTCAGTAGCACCAAGGTCATCGTCTCTAGAGAACTCAACGCACACGTCTTGACTAAGGTCTGTGGTGTTAGGATTCAGTGGGTTGACTCTCTCTCCTGCCATCTGGAACTGGACTGGCAATCCGGCACGCTCTTTCTCTACCGCTATCCCTCATTCTGCGTCTCGAATCTTCAAAGGCGTGAAGAACCAAAGCGGAGAGGCGCCATTCACTGTTGCAGGTTCCAAAGGCCCGGAGCAGTGCCTTGGGCGAGCGAAGAGGACGTCACAGGGCTGCTCCAGGAGATTCTGCTCTCCTACCGCCTACTCTTTGGCCAAAGCAGGCAGTCTAGGAGTCTGTTCCGGCGGCTACGACCTTTCGCACAGATACCGCGCGAAGGACAAGACCAATTCCTATCTTCGATTTGTGGCAAAAAGCATCTGAACTGCCCCGTTAGGCTCATCGAGCGAGAGGAGTATGATGTGGCCGGCGACTTCCCACATCTTCGGAGTAGGATTGTACGACTGAACAACTACGCGTCGAGCAAGAAGCCACGGTCTATCCGACAGCTGTGGCGGGATAAGCGCGATTCTACTGCTTGGCTCGCCCTCTGGAGTGTCCTGATCTTTGGGTCGGTGAGCATTGTATTGGGGATCATCCAGGCGGTATTTCAGATCATGCAGTATGTTGTTGCGCTTCAACAGAGTAAAGATTGAGTGTATCCGTTCGCACGAGATCTATTTACCTCGACTCACACCATCCGCTCCGCCCAGCTTTCAATGATGCCCTCGACCTTTGGCTCGTACTCTTTGAGAGTGACGGTGTCCCCATCAAGGAAGGTATTGGCATGGAGGAAAATGAGCGGAGGAGGCTTGTTTGCGAACACAGTCTGTCGCCACTCGATGCATTCCCTGTCCACCTTGGATAGGTTCTCGTAGTATGTGCGACAACCTTTGGCGTCAGCAGTGCACCGGAACATGTGCAAGTTTAAAAGCATTTCCTCCAGGGCCGGTGCGCCGTGCGTATGTATCTTGGAACGGTCTACCTCGACGGTCAGTGATTTGTTTAGCTTGTTATGGATGACCCTTATAACGCCGTCGCCGTCAAGGAGCAAGCATCTGAGTATGGCAAAGTGAGCCTATCTAAATGTCAGCACGTCTCGCTCTATCTCAGGTCCCTCTCGGTGGGTACTGACTCGACTGTGTGCTTGGCCCCATTTCTGTAACATAGGTCAGCAACAAGACGTTTCCTTCGCTGGACCTAGGTACTTACGCCGCTGTGAACATCGAAATTGGAAAGTCCTCGCAAGCCATCAACGCCTAACTGCAGGTAGAGATTGTAGGTCACTGCAAGTAGCCGTCAGCTATTGACGACTATCCTCCCTTTAAAGTACTCACAGTCTTCGGCACTAATGTGAGAAGTGTCAGTAAACCCAAACAGTTCAAGAAGCTCCGGATCTGCCATCAAATAGGCACCAACGAGTTCGGCCCTGCACTCATCAACCGTGGTCGCCAGGTCTCCGAATTCGCCGGTCCAGGTCTGGCCTGGCTTGTACCAGGTTGTGATGGGCTCTCCGGTGATGGGGTTGACGGGCGGGTTCTTGATGTCGAAGTTGTACTCTCCGTCTGCGGTCTCGGTCATCATCTTCCCCGTGCCGTGGCCGAAGAGCTCATGGAGCACGACCCACCAGTAGTAGGCCGGGAACTTGTGCGCCTTGAACATCTCTGCCTCGGCCGCGTCGATGAAGGGATACTGCTTCGCCAGGCTCTCGGTGACCATCCGGTTTCCGATGATGACGTTTTTGAAACCGTCTTCCTGCCGAATGTCGTTGTACTGTAGATAGATGTCAGTCTGCGTAAGAAGCATGATGAGGGCCAATGAACTAACGTTCGGTAAGTTGATTCCAGGGAATATGATGCTCGAGCAGTACGCGAGCGCTATAAAGTCTCAGCAATGGAAAATGGACTTGGTATTTACTGTCACTCACAATGGATGCTCGAGAAACTAGGCGGCTCGAAGAGACTTTTCTCAAACGGTCCCTTTCCATCGTTCTCCGATGTAGCCCAGGGCAGCCGACGGATGAATTTGGCCGAGTTTTCTACCAGCTTGGCAAGGAGCTTGGTCTCTTGATCGTCTGAAATGGCCACTATAGCCTCAAACTCTGCCCGAGTCCCATGCGGATCCCGGTAAGGCTCGACGAATCCGAAGATGTTTTCCACCTTGGGCGCCATGTCCTTCACCCACAACCGCTGCGACTTGCGGTATGCGTCCAAGCTGCCTCTCTCGAAGCTTTCAATGTAGGCGGCGAGAACCTCTTTCTGTAGATCATTGGCCGCGTATTTGGACGCTTCTGTTAGCTCAGCGCATATCTGCTCAAGTTCGTGTGAATGATCCCCTCCGACAAGTCTCACGACTCCCATGCCGTCAGGACGTGGAAATTCAGCAATATGCCCGCCTATAACGGAAGCAACGAGGACTTCAAAGTCATGGCCAACCACGCCCCATTGAAGCCTGGTGTTCTCGGGGAAAACGGAGTTTTGCTCCAGAACTTTTGACACCATGGCGACGTCCTCCTCTTTGAGATCTTTTGAGAGATAGTAACAACTTTGAGTCGTCTTGCCCGGATAGCCAAGTCTGGAAGGAGGTATTCTGCTGATTCCTTCGGACATCCTCTCCCAACAATCTGTCAACGTGGGGGATTTGGCTGCCAGTGCCTGGAGGACGGTGCGATCTACCCCGGGGATGAATTTTTGATCCCCAGAGCCCTGCGCGAATCAGCTCTTGCCTATCAGCTTGCATCTCGGAGAATCAGGGCGCACATAGTAATTCCCCATGTTGGAGAGAAAGGTAGCAGCGTAGGTCAGGAAGCGCAGGAGGTCATCGCTGCTGACATCAGGTCCGACGAGGGAACCCCAGTATCCAGAACAGAAACGATGGAGCTCGATGATGAAGTCGAAGATCGCCGGCGACTCTGGGGAGACCTGTCGGAGGATGATCTTTGTTCCGAGCCAGGCGGCGCTGGACTTTGGTGTTTAGCTGTTTGCTCGTGTGAGTGGTGACTGAGTGCGCTTACCGAGCCATGTGATGGGCATATCGTTTTTCTTGCTTTGTGAGGCGCTCGAATCGGTCCGCGATGTCTAGTCTGAAGACCTGGACTTTATCGACTGCCATCATGAGCGGTGGCGGCCAGTGAGGCTTTTGCACTGCGGCGTGGGAATGGTTGACGTCTGGAGATGCGGAGGTGGACTGAGAGGCCGATCCCCGCATCTCCGCTTTCGGATTCTTTGTGCAATCATCCCGCAGGTCATAAACCATGTATCTGTGAATGAAGCCTAAAATACAAACATTTATCATATCGCTCTGCAACAGAACAGGCCAATTACAAGCTCCATTGCCGCTAGCATTTCGTTCCCCTGCCCTTGTAAGTATGGTGGGGAGCCGCCATCCATGACGGCATGCTGGACTTAGTTCAATTGCCGTCAGCCCATCCATCTCATGGCTCGACTCAGAGTCTATTTGAGCGCTGGCACTGCATTGACCAGCTTGAGTCTATCCCCGTTCAATACATCAGGCTCGTTACTCCTGTAGCTCCCGAGAAGAAACTATCCGTAGAGGTTATTTCTAGTTCAAAGTGCAGAAACTGATTGGGAAATGTCCAGCATGTGGTATCAACTTCCTAAGAGATATAGGAAGGCAATTTGTATTTACTAGCTACTGTTCTAAACACCTCTCCGTCATAAGCCGCCGCTCCCTTGTTCTATGAAAGAACATCCTCCACTAAAGAATTGAAAAATCGTGTATTGCAAGCTTGACCTCAACTTCCGAACCACCAAGGCCGAGAGAGCACACATCCAAATAGTTGTGCCTGATTCATGGAGTGTACTCTTCCTGCGCGACAGTTTGATTCTCTATTTGTCTATTCCGCGTAAATTGAATTAGCTTTGTGCTTCGTTTTTCTCATAAGTGAAGGGAGATGGACTTACGTTCGGTGCAATAGCGGGAACCGCTCTCTGCCCAGGTGTTGCAACCTTCCTTGACACAACGAATGGCGGGAGAAGGCATGGTGAGCGTTGCAGAGGTTGTTTGGTGGTGGTTTCGGGGATTCAATTGATAGTGATAGTCTGCAAAGGTTTGATGTTTCTGATGTGTGATGGGAGTTTCTGGGAGTGTAGAGACGAAGATAGTCGCGGAAGACGTGCCTTATATACTTGCTTATGGCAGGCCATCAGAACCCATTCGTTAGGTCCGTCAACCAGTTGTAAAGTGTATCAAGCTCTGCCCCGGCCGCCGACTTCTAGGCCAGGTCACGAGCCCTCGAGATAATACAGATTGGAAGTACGAAAGATGGCGCAGCCAGGCAAAGACCCAGCAACGCGACCCATCATCGCTGTGTGTCAATCAAACTATGAAATTGCAACAGGCTCCGATACTCTTGAATCAGGGGAAGTAACTCAGCGACACGTCAAAATCTGAACATAGTCCGAAGCACATTGAGTGGATTTTCTTACGGGTGAGACTTGGGCGCTCTTCAGTGGGGTTTGATGGCCGTTTCCTGAACTCGTCCACGCTCCCAGTTTCGCCTGAATTAAACTGCGCTTCGATCAAGAACGATAACCCCGAGGAAAGGAAAATACAAAAACAAAGAGGCAATCATTACCATATCCTTGTGTGTTAATCAAGACCCGTTGGTACAATAGGAAGGCCTCTCAAGGCACTAACATGCGGGGTAGGGTCAAGTTTGGGGACTGATGCCTAGTGACATCCACTTCGCCCGGGCTGTGTACCTTTCAGCCTCGCCAGAACAGAAGTCTACCTCGCCTCATGTACCGTGATAAATAAAGGGAATAAGAGAACTTGTGAGGCTTGTGACCCCCAAAGATTATGTCTACATTTCGAAGAGATTACTGCCTTAGTTTCTTGCTTCTTGCTATTCGCTATGCCTATGTGGACGTGTGATTTTCAGGCATGCGGAAAACCCGCTGTTCGAAGTCTAGGCGACTGCGTGCTTTGCAACCGCCATCTCTGCTCCAGCCATCTTCAACCCAAGTTCCATACTTGTCCTAAATGGGAGGTAAATCCAGTCTCTCTACCCTTCTTGCGCGTATTAAATAACTGACATCTTCTACAAGGATGCGGAAGCTTATGACCCTGCCGCACGGGA
Source organism: Microcera coccophila (assembly GCA_024112705.1). NCBI lineage: Eukaryota > Fungi > Ascomycota > Sordariomycetes > Hypocreales > Nectriaceae > Microcera > Microcera coccophila. The sequence goes on from JAMYIC010000784.1 coordinate 23,212, forward strand.
AGCCGAATCTCGCGAGGTGAAGAGGTTAATCGACAAGATCAATCTCTCCGCCCTCACAGCGCGAGCTACCCAGCTCCGACACGGCATACCATGTTCCGCCAATCCGATCAATGTAGACGCAGCTACCAGAAGCGCCGTGATGGGAGGAATGAATTATCACATTGACGTTACATTCGACGACGGGGTCAAATGGATCGCTCGCATTCGACGGTTCAATGCCACATCACCGCCGCCTGAACTACGAGACTTTATCATTGAGAGTGAGGTCGCGACTCTCAAGTTCCTGGAAGCTACCAAAGTGCCCGCTCCAATAGTCCATGATTTTGCATTGGAGAATGCAGATAACCCTATCGGACTTGGCTATATTCTCATGGACAAACTGCCTGGCAAATCTCTTCGATGGTCCATTGCTACGCAAGAACAGAGAAGACGGGTGATGGATCAACTGGCCGACATATTCATCGAGCTTGAGAAGCACCCGTTCTCACAACTAGGATCCCTCGATTCCCCTGGCGACTCCCATGTTGGTCCCTTTGCAAGAGAGTCACTAACGGACTTCACACCATCCCAAATGCACGCCCTCGGTCCATTCTCTTCGTTAAGAGACTACCACACATCCTCAATCCAGCTCCTTCTCGACCTCATCATCCGAGACGAAATCTACTCCCAAAGGCCCATAGACGCCTATCTCACCCACCGCTTCCTCCTCGACCTAGTCCCAACCGTCCTCCCCCCATCAGAGCAGTCCAATACAACCTTCTACCTCAAACACGCCGACGACAAAGGAGACCACATCCTTGTGAACGAAGACTTCGACATCGTCGGCATCATCGACTGGGAGTGGGCCCATACCGCATCGCTAGTCAATGCATTCAACACCCCAATCGGGCTGCTACCCGTCGGAGAATTTTACGATGGCGAAAATGCTCTGGGAAAAGACGAAGTCATCTTTGCGCGCCTGCTGGAGGACAAGGGTCGACGAGATCTAGCCGAGTTTGTATGGAACGGGCGACTGCAGCACCGCTTTGCCTTTTGCTGCGGTTACGACCTTGAAGACTGGGATGGTTTCAAGGGCCTGTTTCGGGGTCTTCGGGAGGCTGTTGGTGTTGATCAGGACTTGGACTGGGACGAATGGAAAGTGATTGCTTTGGAGCGCTATAGAGATGATGTTAACTTAGAGTCGCTGTTGAATAGATGTTCGCGAGGATGAGGAATAAGTCAACATTCTACCAGCTGAGACGCCACTATCTCACTCACTAACATATGCCACGATAGCTTTATATGGTCCATAAACCCATCTCCATATCTACTGCCTATGAAAACATTCACGGCAACCTTTTACCCTCCCTCGTCGCCTGTCCAACAAGTGAATTTGTGACATCATCCGCATACCGCTTGTACGCAATGATGTACCTCTCATCGGCACTCCAAGTACTCCTGACACTTTCCCTCTCCTCAACCGCCTTCATCCATTTCCTCCACCTCGCCCAGACCTCATCGTCCTTCTCATCACCCGCCTTCGGAATCCCATGTCCACCATTCTTATAATGATCTACAAGGAACAGACGCTTCGCCCACGGCGCCAAGGAAATGTCGACGAGGCTGATATCTCCGCCCAGGAACCATGGACCTGTTGTGTCCATCTCCTTGACGAGGGATCGGATGTGGCCTTGAATTTCCTCGCGGGCTTGATCGAGAGTGAAGGATTTCTCAGGAGTGTGCTGGATCAGCTTGTAAAACCCTGGGATGATGCGCGTGCTGATGTGATCAATCCAAAGACGGCAGCGAGCTCGCTCGTACGAATCTGAAGGAAGCAGCCGAGGCCCATACGTTCCTTCATCGGCATATTCTTCCTCAAGATACTCACAAATGATACTGCTTTCGAAAAGTGGCTTCTGCTCTTTGCCTTTAGGATCAATAGGCACCGCAAGGGTTGGCACCAAGCCGCGCGGGTTCATCGCCATAAACTCCTTCTCCTTCTTGTAAGGATTGATCTCAACGTATTGGTGAGGGATTTTCTTTTCCACAAGGGTGATCCATGATCGCTGAACAAAAGGGCAGAACCATCCTCCATAGAGCTTGAGGGGATTTTCTTCTGAGTGCTTGGCGGCAAGTTCGGCTGCTGCGCCAGTGGTTTCTGGCGGCAGCGAGGTATCGACATTCGCCATGTTCAATTAGGAGTGCCTGAGATGTCGAGGTATTTACAAGAGAGAAATTGTTCAGGTTGCGCGGCCATTGATGAGCTGCAAGATAAGGTGAATGACGTGAGTATGCCAGACTAGAATGCGGAGAATAACGCCATAGATGCAGAGAGCCCCACCATCAACGACACCAGCTCGTGGATGTAACAGACCTGCAATGACCTGAGCCGACAGCTAAAAGCAGGGCTTACGAAGATCTTGTTCAGGAACCCCCATGACCTCTGCCATAGGTGCGAAACGATCCCTCGAGGGCCACAAGAAAGAACGCAAATGCCTCTAGAAGCTTCCACAAGCCGACCCGAGGTGATTGTTTGGTGTAAGAGCTCAGTTCTATTAATGAACTACACGTAACATTTCGAGGAAAAGGTCGCTTTGCAAACAACATCTTTCGATTCCAGTTCAAGCCGGGGATCATGATCGCTTAACTCTTCATCGCACAGATGTCAGCTTTTCATCAACGGTCAAGTGACGCCGGAGAAGATCAGCCTGGGAGCGATTGCAAAACTTGACCTAGGACAAGATCAATCATGAGGCCATAAAGGTTCAGCAGTTTCATCAGCCGAGGACTTTCCACCTTGACATCCTCCTAGTGGTATAGCTTCTTGTGCTTTAGCGGTAAGGCAATCGGGAGATGATATCTGTTTGCCCCGATGCCGTAGACTTAGTGAGCGTTTGAAGCCTCTCCTGCTCATCCCGGGGACTCGGTGGTATTCGAAAGTCCGCAAGCACCAAACATGATGGCCTTGATTACGAGCTCGCTCCCGTCATACGAGGTGCCATTCTCGACAGTGGATCAAGTGATCGATGAACGGCCTCGTGTGTCGTCACAAACAGATCAAGATACCACTTCATCGAGCCCAAGTGCCTTTTGGTCAGGTTCCTACGCTCCGCTCCTACGGGAAATCTGCACCAGCTCGTGCCAGACATAATACCCCAATCGGATCCGCCGCTGGAGTCCGGCGTGTTACCAGGAGAGTGGATATGGTTACACGGAAGATCCAGCCCGCTCGCACCGGCCACAGGAAACATTATAAGGCTAGCGGATGTTGCGGTAGGTGCACTAACGTATGAAGCGACCGTGTGGCGTTGGAAAAGTCTCGATCGAAAGTCCGGTGGGGTGTTGCGGAGGACTAGGAGCTGCCATAGGGGTCTGCTACCATGTTTAGCAGATACCACGACGCACGACATACCGCGGGCTTTAGGTAGTCCCTGCAGCGGCCCGTCTGTCAAGTAGAACAAAGACTAAGCTCACCGGCGGTCAAGCCCATCGTCAACCGTGGCCACTGAGATGAGGTTGCTGACCGCTTGGATGGAGTCCCGTCTCGGGCTTGCTTGCGGATGGTTGGTGATCTCTGCGCGGACATTGAAATGGAGGCTAGTGCGTCTGTTTTTGGACCTTGCCCAGCGACGACGTGTAAATCCTCGTATTGCTCATGGACAAACTGACAAATAGTGTTGCAGCGGCGATGCTGACGGCGGAATATGACCCCATTTCGTCGTTGGAAGAGGTCTCGGAGAGTTGGATGCTTGGCATTTCGAATTCCAGTGAAAGAATGGTATGGTGAAAAGTCCCTCGCTCGAGACCGACAATCCTTCGGTCTCTTAGCCACATTCTGGCTCGAAGGATCGACAGATACCCGTAGGACTCCGTCACTGCGCGAAATTCGAGTGGCTGGCACTGGTCTAGCCTTCACGAATCGTGCATATCGTATGGCCGCCTAACACGACCGATCTGTCAGGGCAAGGCGGTGACTTGTCCATGAGGGTCGGTGGTACCACCAACGGTGCTGCTGCGTCGTGTTACTCGAAGCCTCTCTTGTGATCCGGCGGACACGTCTTCTCCCTTCCTGACCGACTCGTTGGTATTCTTGTCAAGGATGGTGCGTGGCCACACGTGCCGGAGAGGGCACCCGGGGCTTTGCTGTCCATCGAACCAAGGAGGTCGGCGCCCTCGCTGCCTTAGTCCGCGTTGAGCGCACGTCGTACCATTCACGCAAACGCAGTGCGTGCGAGGGTGTGTTGTGCAGCGATCCTACGCTGTTCCGTCGACCTCGGTCGGCCGGGCGCCCGACCTCTGAGCGTAGAGGGACTTTTTGTCACTGCAATGGTTGCTCCACCTCACCGCCAACGACGATGAATAGGCAATGGCCTCGGCCGAAAAAAAGCGGTTCATATGCAAGGCACGGAAAACGCTGATCTAAACGAGGGATCTTCCAGCTCGGGCTGTTTTGTACTCCGCAGCTGAACTACCGATACTGGGTTCAGGATCCTGGTCAGCCTCTCCCGCAGGGACGTTGCAGGGATCCTCGCACCGCGGTGATCGCACATGATGGCTGGGCCGACGTCAAGGTCAAAGCGAGAGGTCTAATGCATTCGCCGGGATGTTCAACGCTTGGCGAAATGGACCGAGGCGAGCGACGTCGATTGCAATGAAGAATGGAGTGAGTGTTTTTTTTTTTTTTTA
>JAMYIC010000784.1:27992-42931 GCA_024112705.1 Microcera coccophila
GTATCACGAGTGAGGTAAGGTAAGCAGTACGAAATGTCTACCTCAGGCGTCTACCGGCGTGATTACAGTCAAGATTTGGGTGCTGACTGCCGCCTCGCCAACCTACAGCGCCGTAAGATGTCCGTGGACTCCGTGGCCCACTGTAATATAGTGATCCTTCGCCCAACAGGGCCTGGAAGAACCGCGGCAATCGAAGTCTACAGCGATCGTTCCAGGGAAGCCCTCGCAGACTGTGTTTCTGCACTGTGGCATGCGCTTGGAGCATTGACAATGCCAGCAATCCCAAGGCTTAAGAGATCTGCATTCAGAAGGGGCCTTTGGAGCGAAATACGAACACTCCAAGTTTTTCGTCGCCTGTCGATCGTTCCTAGATCCTTGATTCATCGCCCAGTGCCACTCTATTTTGGGACCCTTGCGGCAGGGTCCAGCTAGCGAGGTGCCTTTAGCTACCCCACCTACCTCAAGGTGGTTTAGCTCCACTGCGGGCCGGTCAGCTACGTCTCTTGAGGAATGGCTGGAGGGGAAACACGAGATTTGTGCTACGTCATGCTTGCAAGCTTCACCGTGCCGAGAGGAAATGCGCATGGTCACTGTTACTCTCGACCGGAAGTCGTGGGAATGTCAGATCGACACCGAGGTATAAGAAGCAGTTGCTTCCTCGAGTGAAGGAGAAGAAGGAACAGAACACCATCAACCAAGAGTCCCAAGTTTCCATCACCACTCACAAACACCATCATCACATCTCACCACCGAAGAGTCTTCATCCATCTTCTTCAACCTCATCTTCTAAACCTCACATCAGCTACGCTCAACAACCATCAAAATGAAGTCCTTCGCCACTGCTCTCCTCCTTGCCGGCTCTGCTGTCGCCGCTCCCGTCCTCAGCCTGACGGCCCGCGATGACCAGTCTTGTATGGCCAGGGGTGGCAAGGTCGGAAACTGGGTCGTCCACGACTTCGTATACCACGCCTCATACATCTTCTCTACTCCCGCTCACCAAATCTCTGGTGGTACCGCCAACTTCACTCTGGAGAACCCGGCTGTCGACTACCGCGCCACCTGCACTGGCTACTCTTCGCAGCTAGAGGACTTCTTCTACGGCAACGTCATCTACAACTGCGATGTTCCTGTCAGTGGCGACGCTGCCACATTCACCTACAGCCGCCCTTCGGGCGAACTCAAGGTCAACCAGACCTGGGCCTGCCACGAGGAGGGCGGCCGATTCTGGGCCGAAGGTGGCGCCACTCTCGACCTGGACTGCAAGGAATCCAACTACCAGAACCCCAACTGGGAGATGGGTCAGACCTACTCTTCCCGAATCGTCGACTGCGAGAAGAAGAGCGTCGATGTGCCCATCACCGACATCCGCGCAGTTCTGTAGGCGAGACTAAGGACAGTACTTGCTTCTAAAGACTGAAGACTAAAGACTGAAGACTTTGATTTCGCTGCATAAGCATCCGGCGTTTGATCAGGGCTACGATCACGACATTCATTACGATTACGACTGGGATACCCTTAAAAGAGGACTTGGACATACAGCATGAGCTCTCGATACACCGAGGTTACCGCAAGGAACGCCTGGGCGGACGGCACCTTGGCGATGAGAAAATAGACTTGGATAATGTTATTTAATTGCGTGCCTACTTACATAATATTACACTCCTTACGCCCATGTTTTCTGGCTTGTGATTTGGATCATGATCTTTGAAGTACAGATGGCACACAAATACCTCCTGTACGGAACACCAGGTAGAAGCGTGAGGCGCGTCATAATTTATGCTTCCTTTAGGTCAGTCCAGCCTGAGCCTCACGAAAGGTTCTGGCCTGAGACTCGACGAGAAACCGATTTGTTTCCAGATCTTCCCCCAAAGAACTACATACAAGCTTATTAAGAAATTTCTGCCGTTTATCATTGCTGCCCGCTTTGCAAGTCGATCCCGCCTCTTTAATCACGATGCCTTGAGCCGTCAAGCAGTGAGCCTGAGGCACAGCCAAAGCTGCCTTAGGCAACCATCAAGTTCGTTTTCGAGAGCTCCTTCAACTGCCAAGACACCAAGTTCAGGCAGTAGAAAAGGATTTAAGCTTCTTACATCGTTTACGCCTCATTATGTTTTCCTACGTCAATCTGTCGTGTTTCTCCATCAATTCCCCGCTCTCAAGAGCACTGACTAGGAGGCGGCCTGCTAACAAGGGCGTTTCCTGTACAACGTCGACATAGGTCACGTCTTGACTCTTGATCCTTATTCATGCGCATGCTACGGCAGGTCCAGAAGCAACCTCAAGCCGCGAGGGGGTTGCTTCTGCTATAAGAGGTGTGCGAAGAGCGTCAGTCACTCGAAATCAGTAAAACTGCCGGCAATATCTGTTCATAGTTATAGGTGCAGCCAATCTATGAATGATACACGAAACACGAAAGGCCGACTGACGCCCCAAGAGACCTAACACGGACGTGACTTAGACAAACCACGACCATTGGTCCTTCGAGACAACTACCCAGCAAACTATGCCGAGGTCAGCAGCTTGCTTTACTCCCTATGCTTGTGCACACAACATTATTTGTCGCGCTATCTGGAGTATTTAACGCCCGTCTTGGCCGAACATGTCCAAGAATTTGTGGATGCTCAAATAGCAGAGGAGTGGAACAAAGGTACTGGGCGGAGAGAGAGTTGTTTCGAAGCAGCCTGAGGAATCATTCATGCTGTAGACGATCTCTTCATCATGTTGGGGCTGTGATAGCCTGGAAGAGGATATAGGACGTTGAAGTATACAGATGCTCCAAACTCTCAGGCTTCTGGAACTCTTCAAGAGCCTTTCTAGTCTCATTCTAGAGCGCGGAGTCTCCGCCCTCATCACACCTCCAAACTCCCCTCATTGTACTCATCGAGAGTTGCCGACTCCATTGCCGGGAACCCACCCGTCACGATGAAGCAGTCCTCGGCAAAAGCCCTGACTCGTCCTAGGTTCCAGACTAACGGGTCAGCAACGGGTTCAATCCGTCCCTCGTTCCGGTGGTTCCGCCCTCTGCAATTCGCAGTAGAACTCCCAATTAACCTTCGGCCGATGCCACCCCCAGATCTGGGGAAATTGACGGCCTTCCCTCGTTGGGCAGGTCTTCGTTTCTCTTCTTTGAGCACGTGGTTCGATGACGCGGGATTCCGCCTCTAGCGAACTTCCTCAACGGGAAGAAGTCTCCGCTGTCAGTCTAGCTGGGGATTGTGTGGGGACGAATAACTCTTATGAAGCTTCGCCAGCTGTATCAACATTTTTCCTTTTGTCCTTGACTATCCTCAATCCTTGTTGGTTGTCCCAGAGAAGCGCATCACCCTGATAGAAACGTCGTTGGGGTAAAGTTCGCGGGAGGCTTGAGAACAGGCTGAATAGCTTCGTCGATGGCCACCACTTCGTTTTTCAAGGTTCACGCTCGCTCTGGGTGATACGGCAGTGGCGTCACTAGTCGGCTAGCTTGAGCTTCGTCCTAAACCCAGACGGTCGAGCTGAATATGCCTGTACCAGTATCAGCTCCACAGGAAACTCCGTGGACTTCCACATCTCTGGAGGCGGTTTTGCGTCCTTGGTCAGCACTACCATCATTGGTCTGGTTGAACAGTAAGATTGAAGAGCCCACAATAAGCTTTCATTGCTTTGATCTTGGACTGGCTGACTCGGCCACGGCATCTCCATCATCACTTTGCGGGGTCATCCATGACGATCTATTCCCCATGTGTCTTAACTCCGACGATCTACATAAAGTCGATAACCCTCCGACTGTTGATAAACGTTGAAAGAATTTCTTTTTTTTCTCTTCACGACCGAGATCGGCCTTGCCAAAGAATTCATTCAGAGACAAGGGAGATTAGCAAGATAGCGAAAAAGCATCAAAGGTGTGACGGTGCCACGATCCGGGGTCTGGGTGGTCTCCCCCCTCTTAATCTCACCAACTCCCCCGGCATATTAAGCTGTCGATCACCTCTGGTTTTTTCGCCCATCGCGTCACGAGCCTTCAGCCCAAATTCGAGTCTCTGTCGCGGTATACCCGAGGGGAAGCCATCATGTTTGGGTTCGGCAAGAAGCGAGACAGCGGCGATACGCCGACTGGGTCGGTGGAAATGTCTGGGAAGATGAGCGATCGCGATCGCGACCCTCGAGAGCAGCCGGATTCTCCGGCAGGTGTCTTTGCCCATGACACCTTTGTCCCGATCCCTGAGGGCACGACGGAGCGCAAGCTGGTGGCTAGAATCGACCTTCATGTCATTCCCTTCCTGTGTATCATGTATCTGCTGGCCTTCCTTGGTAAGCTCTTCTGCTCTTTGTCCAAAACGGCATGCACTAACATTGCGCTTCCTAGACCGAGTCAATATCGCCAATGCCAACGTCTTTGGTTTATCGACCGAGCTGAATTTAGGCGGAACCGAGTACAACAATGCCCTAGTCGTCTTCTTCGTGCCGTACATTCTCATGGAGATCCCGTCCAACGTGCTGCTCAAGAAGTTCAAACCGCACGTCTGGCTCAGCCTGAACATGTTCCTGTTCGGCTTCACCACCATGATGCAGGGACTGGTACAAAACTACGCCGGGTTGTGCGTTACGCGCTTCTTCCTCGGCCTATTCGAGACGGGCATGTTCCCCGGAGGTATGCTACACAACCCCGATCCGTGCTGACCGCAGTCGATGCTGAACGGTGACACTAGCTTTCTACCTCATTGGCATGTGGTATCGCCGACACGAAGCGCAGAGGCGGTACTCGTTCTTCTTCAACAGCACCACCCTCGCCGGCGCATTCGGTGGTTTGCTCGCCGCCGCGATTGGCAAGATGGACGGTCTCCGCGGTTACCAAGGCTGGCGCTGGATCTTCATCCTCGAGGGCGCCCTGACCGTCTTCGTCAGCTTCTTCTTCTACTTCCTGCTACCGGACTTTCCGGAGCAGTCCAAGTGGCTCACCGCCGACGAGAAACGATACGTTACCGCGCGTCTCCGCGTCGATCAAGGCGACTCGGCCATCGAGCGCAGCGTGACTTTCCGCGACGTCTTGAGCACTCTGTCGGACTACAAGGTCATTCTCGCGGGCTTCATGTACTTTGGTCTGATCGTTCCCGCTTACGGCTATGCCTACTTCGCTCCCGGCATCATCCAGACATACGGCTACGATAAGATCCAGACGCAGCTCCACAGCGTGCCGCCGTGGGCTGCTGCATTCGGCTTTTCGATGCTGATTGCGTACCTCTCGGACAAGACGAAACATCGGTTTGCGTTTGCCGTATTCGCCATCTGCGTTGCCATTGTGGGCTTTGCCATCCTCATTTCCGTTCACGACAACAATAAACTACAGTACGGTGCCCTGTTCCTCGTCACGATGGGGGCGTACACCGCCATGCCCGTAATCGTGTGCTGGTTCAACATGAACCTCGGCGGCCATCAGCGACGAGCCGTCGGAGCCGCTTGGCAGGTTGGGTTTGGAAACATCGGTGGCATTATCGCCGTCTATGCCTTCTTGAAGAAGGACTCGCCCAATTTCATCCCCGGCTACTCGATTTGCATTGCCTTTACCGTATTGTCCATCATCGCTTGCATCGGCTATGGAACTGGTGTCTGGTTCACGAACAAGCGGAGAGAGCAGGGCAAGGGCGTTAATACCACGAACATGACACAGGAGCAGTTGGCCGATTTGGGCGATAGGGCGCCTAATTATAGGTATCTGTTGTAGATATGGAAATTATTTATAGCTAGAGCGTATTTACGGCCTTGATTTTGCGGGTCATTTTATCCTAGCTTGTGAGATAATGCTAATCAGTCATTGTTCGAACCGCTCTTGCTTCCCTTGACCATTTGCCGTCCCATCCCAAAGTCTGCAAGGGCACAATCAACTGGCTCTTTTTTCTACCTGCAAACTTGGTCATCTGTATACTACCTTGATGGTGCGCTCGATGAGTGTGCCACGGCATCATCGCTCTCCTCTGCCAATGATCTCCAAGAACTAGAAAGGTTGGGACTGAGTAAGGTTGGGGCCGGAGCACCACCGGCTGCCATCCATCAAAGTTCAAACAAGCTTCACACTGACCATCTATTTCCGCATTCATCTGCCGAACGATAAAAACGTCCGTAAGCATCTCAGTTGAGAAGCTCCAATAATATGCCGGGGTTCGTCGCCAATTATATAAGCTTTGTTATCTCCCATTGGACGTACAAAGTAACCCTTCCGGATGACAGATGCATCGGTATGCGCGTCGTGGCAACACTTGATGTCTCACGCCTCGACGATCGATGAACAGCATACTATCTTGTAGCCGAGAGCGCCGGCAGCATCGGATACTATAGATAACATCCAACATCCATCGCTTATACCCATTCGGGCCTTTAACGAAGGACCCATCCGGAGCCGAACTCCGATCGCACACGTGCCCCCTCGGGCCCGAGAGTGGGGTCGAGTCCGGCTGTTCCTCCCGCCCTCAACAGACCACCTCTCACGCCTCTCCCATCAGCGAAACGGTCCGTTTTGGACACCTGGGGTTGCATCAGGAACAGTCCAGCCCTGAGTTCCCGGTTTCTGGGCTCTGTCCTTCCCGTCAAGGGTAGTGTTACCTTTCCAGTCTCGGTGAAACATGGCCTACGGGGGGTATCCCGGTGTCGATCCCTGGATGACAAGATTGGAGGGGATGGGGGCCGCGGCGGCGTTTTGTCCTGTTCTTCGTCCGGAGTTTGGAATAGAACAGGCATCATGTAAGTGTGGGGAGTCTTACCATGGTTCTAGAATATTAAAACACCACGAATCGCTTCTTCTACAGTTCTAGAACGGGGAGTGCAGACGAGTCTCAACCGATTCCCCAGAGATAGTCACCATGAAGCTCTCGCTGACAGCGTTATTGATAGGCGCAGTTTCGTCTGCGGTTCCTCTCTCCCCTGACGAGTGGTCGAAGCAGAGCATTTATCAAGTCCTTACCGATCGTTTTGCCAGGACGGATGAGTCTGTCGACGCACCATGCGATTCTCCTGCCGCGAAATACTGCGGTGGCTCTTTTCAGGGCATCAAGAAGAAGCTGGACTATATCCAAGGCATGGGCTTTACCGCCATCTGGATTTCTCCAGTTGTTACCAACATCGAGGTGCCCTCCGGACCCTATGGGTGAGTAAGGCGACGAATTCACTAAAGGTTGGAATATTAAAGCTGAACTTATATGCATAGGGAGGCATACCATGGCTACTGGGCTCAGAAGATCGAGACTATCAATAGTCATTTCGGTTCTGCGAGTGATCTCAAAGATTTGTCCCAAGCTCTTCATGATAAGGGAATGGTATGACCACGAAGCATCTGGTGATAATCATTGGGCGCTGATTAGTTGCAGTATCTTATGGTTGACATTGTTACCAATCACATGGGTTATAACGGGTGTGGAAAATGCGTCGACTATAGCATTTACGACGTCTTCAACACTGTAAGCAACATCATGGAGTGAGGCTCGCATTCACTAACTTCCTTCCCGTCTTCATACTTCCACGACTATTGCGAGATCGACTACAAGGACCAGTGGTCACCCACCTACCAAACCTGCTGGGAGGGCGACAACATCATCAGCCTCCCAGACCTCCGAACCGAGGACGACAACGTCCGAGCCATCTGGCAGGACTGGATCAAGAAGCTCGTCTCCGACTACTCCATCGACGGGCTCCGCATCGACAGCGCAAAGCACATTGAGAAGTCCTTCCACGCCCCCTTCGAGAAAGCCGCCGGCGTGTACACCATCGGCGAGGTTCTGAACGGTGATCCCGCGTATACCCTGCCCTACCAGAAGGAAATGAGCGGTGTGCTAAACTATCCGATGTACTACTGGTTGACCAATGCTTTTGGGCAAACGAATGGTGATTTCGCGGAACTAGTGAATGGCATTAACAGAATCAAGAATGAGGCCGTCAACTCGAGTCTTCTTGGGACCTTTGTAGAAAACCACGATCAAAGGCGCTTCCCAACCATCACCAGCGACAGATCCCTCAACCAAAACGCCATCGCCTTCACGATCATGTACGACGGGATCCCCATCGTCTTCCAGGGCCAAGAACACTTCTACACCGGCAACGACCAAATCGGCCGCGCGGCCATCTGGTTCTCAAAGTACGACACCACGTCCGAGTGGTACAAGCTCATCGCAAAGCTGAACCAGGTCCGGAACCACGCCATCTTCAAGAGTAGCTCGTACATCACCTACCAGGCGTGGGTGCCCTACAGCGACGCCTCGACGCTCGTCATGCGGAAGGGGTTTGATGGGAACCAGATCATCACGGTGCTCAGCAAGAGCGGTGCTTCGGCGGCGGACAAGACCTTGACGCTCGACGGGGGCGTTACGGGGTTTGGAGCTGGCGAAGAACTGGTGGAGATTTTGAGTTGCAATACGGTCAAGACTGATGGGAGCGGGAAGTTGGATGTGACGATCAAGAGTGGGCAGCCTTTGGTGTTTTATCCGAAGAGCCAGACGAGCGGTAGCGGCATATGTTAACTGACAGCGGTGTTTTCGATTTTTTATTTATTTTCGGCGTTATACCCAGATTGACTTTGCTTGTGGATGTTATGAAGTTATCAAGGATGGACTCCTGCGTTGAGATGCAAGGCTACTAGCGGTGGATTTAATAACAATTGTGTTCCTCGATGCGTTATGGACTGTATTATGTGTTCCCATTTATATTTCCTATATTTCTGATACCTAGCTATCTTAAATATCTTACGTAGTGTAATCCTTTAATTTTAGAAAGGGTATAGGGTCATGCTTTACTGTACAGATTAGACGGTGAGGCTATGAGGAAATTGATGGTTGGTGAGGTGTTAAGCACATCGACTTACCCTATAGGCAAATCGTATAATCGCGACATGCCCCGCCATCCTCCCCCACTTCGCTGTCGTCCATTGTGCGCGCCCTTTAGTCGAAGTGCTCCGCAACGATGCAGCTGTTTCACTATAAAACACTCCTCATTGATCGTCATTCTCTCCTCTAACTTCTATCCAAGGGTATCTATGCAGCTTTATGTAATTGGTACAAAATGACTACCATTCGACACGCACGGAAAGAGGGTGAGTTACTGCGAGGCGCATCAAGCCCACCAAGCTGATCGAGAGGACAGACGCTCCCTTGATCCTGGACCTTATCCAGGAGCTCGCGGATTACGAGCACGAATCCGACGCCGTCAAGGCAACTGTGCAAACTCTCCAAGACACGATTGCTTTCGCGCCATCAGACTCGCCCGACGTTGACGCCTCCGCGATCCCCAACACCGAGCCCACCTCGCCCTCTCGTCCCGCGCGATGCCTTCTCGCCATCTCGCCTGAAGGTGTCCCGGTCGGCATGGCATTGTACTTTTACAACTACAGCACATGGCGATCACGGCCCGGCATCTACCTCGAGGATCTGTATGTGCGACAGACGGAGCGGAACAAGGGCTATGGCAAGAAGCTGCTGAGCGGACTGGCGAAACAGGTCGTTGCCATGGATGGTGGTCGATTGGAGTGGGCGGTATTGAAGTGGAATGAACCCAGTATCAAGTTCTATGAGCTCATCGGCGCAAAGGCTCAGGACGAGTGGGTCGGGATGCGGGTTGACGGTGACGGCTTGACGAAGCTGGCCAACCTAACGGAGTAGAGGCGAGGTCGTATAAGCTGCACGGTGGTCATGAGCTGGGAGGTCCCTGGATTTTCTGGCCTTTGCTGTCGACACCCTGGAAGATCTCAAGTTGAGCTTCGTTGGGTGTTGTTATCTTCGGCTTGGATGTGCCCCAAGAAATCGAATACTTGGAAGCAGGATCTCTCTGTTCCACAAGCGGTACAGTCTGCCATATCCGAGTGTACGTTCGCTTGAACCAACGTGGCGTGATTTCTTTGACGGCTCGTTGTGTCTTGTACGGTCCCGTGTCCTCCTTTCCGGTCCGCCTGGTTGCTTGACTCGATTTTGACCTCTCGACCATGGCGGTAGGTTTGCTAGCGTAGCCCTCCCAGTCCCAATCCCCCGACTGCGTTGCTTCGTTGCTCCTTATGGCTTTCGCAAGGGTCCGTCGCTCGGGGATCTTCCATTCTTCCTGTTCTTGTACGCCATCACTCAACTGAGCCAGCAAGCCCCACTCGCCCTTGGTCAAGGGAACCACCATCTTCCCAACGTTCAAACGCCACCATTGGGCCTTTTTGTATCGGACGAGGTTTTCGTTTGGCGGTTTGCCCCACATTGTCTTCTTGGGAACAAACTGGTTCTCATCTAGGCCTCTTATGGGGCGAGTTGGCCAGAGGTGGTGGTTGGCGTTTCCTCGTGCCGTTCTTTGGGCTTTCATGAGTTGCATTATTTTGCTAGTGTCCCAGCGCTCATGACAGGCTTTCTTGGGCGGCTTGGTAGTTTTGGCACGCTGTTCTCCACCCCCTACACGTTTCCCTTCGCTTTCCGATGTCTTTGTTTCGCCCGAGGCCATTGTATTCTCCAGGAGCGACTCAAGGGCATCCGAATTGTCTGGGCCCTGTAGCTGTAGGAAAGGATTCATCAATTGACGCCGTCTGGGGCCTGTCCGCCCGAAGCCTTTTGCGACCAAGGACTCCATGACGCCCTTGTCGCCGCTGTTTGCCGACCTTAGGGTTCGCAGTACGTTCATTCCCTTTGTGCGGTGCGCCCTGGCTCGAGGGTCATTCCCGCGATGCCGACGAAACCGAGCTCGAATAGTGTTGATTATGGGGTCTCGCCAGGCGGGAGGAAGATATGAGGATTCTCGAAGGAGGTGTCGGTACAGGTGACGGACCGGAAGAACATCCGGTAAGGGCTGGTGAGGACGAGGCATCCTGAATAGTGGTGATGGGAGGCCAGGCGCCCCAATGATGGGGTGAAGTTTAATCAACGATTTGACTTTGTCGTGGCTGTACGATTGGGATGATTTTGGTGGAGCTTCAGCGTCTGGAGATTCAGCCGGAGAAATCTCGGCTCATGGGACTGATTATCATGTCTTGCCTCGGTATGGATGATGGAATATGATTTATGAATAACCACCAATAAAACATCGAGGCAAGGAACGAACTGTAGAATCTTGTAATCCGTATCTCAACTGGAAAATGGTTACCCATCATCATCATATCACAGGCCCCAAAGCGAGGCTCTTTGATCGTGAATGTGTGGTGGATAACTCACCAATAGGTCTTGGCACAAAGTGTGGTCTGGGGTCTGGTAGGTTATGCTGGCCGACCCATCTGCACAACATCTGATGCACTTCATGCACCGCACATTCTGCTTCAAGCATAGGCAACTGCCAACAAGGCCCTCAAGAGTGGTTGCATTAGCGGTCTCTTGGCTCCGCGTCGCCATGGCAAGCATTGGCCAGGAACATAAAGAGTTGTGACGTTTGTGCACAAAGTGGCCGCGTCGGGTCAGACTCGGTCCGGCCTCTCTAGGCCCTTTCGGTCGGTCAGCTTCACGGTCGTGGCGCGAATTTACGCGAAAAGACACGAAATCACGAAACCGACACGTCCCAATTAATTGAATGCACTTTATCGTGCAAGTCTTAAATCGACCGGGTCTCGAATGCACGAGAGAGTAGATACAGATCTAGACGTGCATTGCGCATTTCTTTCTTCATCTGCAGCCCCTTGCCTTGATCGACCGACCCTGAATCATTCAACCCTTGTCTTTCCTTTTTTTCAATTGCTGCGGAATTTCTCGAAATTGCTCGACTTTCCCTCAAACAGAACGGACCTTGGCCCTTATCCGCGAGCCGTAGTGGACGAGAGCGCTAAGGCAGGATCTTACAACGTCCCCGCCCGCTGTAGCCTCTGTTCTCCGGGGTAACTGAGACTCTCCACTTCGCTGAATAGGTCCATCCACGCCATTTTGGGAAGCCCTCATTTCATCTCGACCTTGAACAGCAGCAACGCCCGTTCTCGATACGTACGGTTCAATCGAACGCGGATAGCGATCTAGTGGACGAGCGACTTAGACTCCCCATTGCGACACTCATGAATACGTTTTTAAAATCTCTACGTCACAACCCTCCCTCGCGACTAGCGGCATTTGGCGGCGACGATTCATTGGCATCGGTGATATCGTGCTCTTGACCCTCGAAATCCCACCGACCAACCAACTTAGCCGCCCAGGGCGACGACCAACTCGATCGCCTCTTTCAAGACGGCTCCCCTCCTTCGCAAGATGCCTTCGGCATCGCAATCTTCGCAGAAATCCTTCACCATGAGTCAACGATCGCAGACGGCCCTGAACGGGTCTTTTCACCAGGGTTACAATGGATCGGATGCTCCTCAAATCTACTCCGTATGACATCTCCAGTTCCGCACTCCTATACATCGTCTTCTCCCAGGCATTTCGCAACGATGAAGAAACTACTGACATGTCGCCCTCTCCATAGGCGTCCTACTCTGGTGTCGACGTATACGAGATGGAAGTGAACAACGTCGCAGTAATGCGCCGACGCAACGATTCGTGGCTCAATGCCACCCAGATCCTCAAGGTCGCAGGTGTCGATAAAGGGAAGCGCACCAAGATACTCGAGAAGGAGATTCAGACTGGCGAACACGAAAAGGTCCAAGGAGGATACGGCAAGTATCAGGGTACTTGGATCAAGTTTGAGCGTGGTGTCGAGGTCTGTCGGCAGTACGGCGTGGAGGAGGCATTGCGACCCCTCTTGACGTATGACATGGGCCAGGATGGTGGCGTCGCTGGCCGAGGCGACTTCAATACTCCGACAAAGGAACAGGCGATGGCTGCTCAAAGGAAGAGGATGTACAACTCCAATGCCGAACGGGGTGCCAATGGGTTGTCGGGTACCTTTTTCAAGAACATCTCCAGCACGGCTTCGCATGCTGTCGCGGCCATCAGCAAGGCGCGCTTCGACTCTCCTGGACCAAGGGGGGGTCGCAACGGTCCAGGACGAGCTCCCAGCTTCAGCAGACAGCCCTCGATGCAGAATGGCGACGACTTCCCTGGCAATTCCCAGCAGAGCTTTGCGTCAGATTATGGGCAGGGAGTCGACTCGGCATACTCCACTCAGCAGAACGGCTCAGCTCCTATCCCCGAAAACGAGCCTCCTAGGAAACGGCAACGAGTGACCATAACCCCAGCCGATAGTTTCGGCGGATATGGACAGAATATGGAGCTGTACGCGAATACGTTTCCTGGGTCTCCTACTGAACCCAACGAGTCTTTCATGTATGCCATGAACAACGTCAACGTCAACGATCGATCTCCCGAAGAAGGCAATGGACCCCTGCAACCGCTTCCTTATGACATGTCCCCAGAGGTGGAGATGAAGCGAAGCATGCTCATGGGACTGTTCATGGATACCAACAACAACGACTCTTCGAAGCATGAGATGCTCCAGACATTGACACCTACCGAGTTGGACATGCCCATCGATCTCCAAAGCCATACCGCCCTCCACTGGGCGGCAACTCTCGCTCGCATGCCCCTCCTCCGTGCTCTCATCGCTTCCGGCGCAAGTCCCTATCGCGTCAATGCCTCAGGCGAAACAGCGTTGATGCGAGCATGTCTCGTCACCAACTCAATGGACCACGGTTCATTCCCCGATTTGCTGGAAGTCCTAGGAGGAACCATTGAGGCTCGTGACCAGAAGGGGCGGACTGTTCTTCACCATATCGCTGTCACCAGTGCGGTAAAGGGCCGTAATGCCGCAAGCCGATATTACCTTGAAAGTCTCTTGGAATGGGTCGTGCGACAGGGCAGTGTCCCCAACAGCCAAAACACCCAGACCAATGGCGCCCCCAACTCACAGCCAGCAGCTCCCAAGATGGGCATCGCGCGATTCATGACCGAGATTGTGAACGCCCAAGATAGCTCCGGCGACACTGCTCTCAACATTGCGGCCAGGATAGGCAATCGAAGTATCATCTCTCAGCTCCTGGAGGTTGGCGCCGATCCAAATATTGCCAACCGTGTGGGCCTGCGCCCCTTAGACTTTGGGATCGGAGGTGAAAATACGGATGATAAACTAGATGGTGAGGCAACCACGGAGAAGAACGGTGTTCCTGGATCGACCCAGCGAAGTCGCGAAAGTAGCGATGAGATCATTGCTTGTAAGTCGTCTCGCATCAATCCCACGCATGTGACTTGTAACTTAACCATCGTAGCCATCACACATCTCCTCAGCGAAACTGGCTCCACCTTTCAACAAGAAATGAAGTCAAAACAAACCTCTCTCGATACTCTCCACGCCACCCTCCGTACAACATCCGCTCAACTCGGCGAAGCCCGTCGCAGCCTCGAACACCTCACGGAAACCTTCAAGAAGCAACAGCTCGCCCGACAACAGGTGTCCAATCTCTCCCACGCCCGCGAGGACGAACAAGTCCGCCTCATGCAAGAACAGTCCCGGACAAAGCAACCTAATCCGTCTTCATCCTGGGAAACCGAACTATCAGCCATGTTGGAGGCCGCCGAGGACTCGACAGCCGGTGGGTTCAGCGGCGAGGGAATGTTGCCCTCCGGCGCCATCCTCAAAGCGAGAATCAAGGCCATCGAGGGACGAAGGGAGATGACCCGCAAGATGGTCCAGGCCCTCAAGGGCCGAAGTCGCGACGTGGAAGTCAAATACCGCCGCGTCGTAGCCCTCTGCACGAGCGCCCAAGAAGACGAAGTCGACGCCGTGGTGGACAACCTCCTCAAGGCCGTCGAGTCCGAGCGGGAAGAGTTGGAGATTAATCGCGTGAGAAGATTTCTCGGCGGTGTTGAGGGCGTGGTGCACTAGTGATGCCCCTTTTCTTCTAGCAATCACGCAGTCGCCGTCCCCTGTTGAATATCCTTTTATATGATGCTTTTTTAAACTATCCTTGTTTCTACTTTTGTCTAGTATCGAGCTTCACGGCTCCGTGGACCGGCGTTGTAGGTGTCCAAATGGTCGGACTTGATGATAGTCATACCCTGCTTTGTTGAGCTTCTATGTCTAATTCGTGTAAGGTATTTTTTTTTTTT